>BMAW01028153.1:7361-52177 GCA_019974015.1 Nephila pilipes | reverse complement strand
TATAAATTTATATACTTATTAATACTACTGATATAGCAGATAAACGCTATAAAATTGATTTTTTTTTGTCCCTAAATCAAGATTTACTTGGTATTTAAGTTTTTTATTTTCCCATCAACTGTTATAAATCCTGAAAGGATTTAATTTCAAAAAAGAAAATTACCATAAAATGGAATTTCAATTATTTGCTTTGAATACTTGATTCAAACATTTCATCGATAAATTTGTATGGTAATTTATCAATGATGAATATGCTTTAGTTAGAAATTCTTTTATTTCACATCTCGTAAAAGTTAATTGCCTCAAAGTCTGAATTTGAAAGTTCCCTTTTTCATGCTACAATTTAAATTTCAACTTTTTCTACTTTGTTTTATCCTTTGACCACTTCGCAGTTGTGTTTGTACTTCGGACAGGTAAATACTTTTCGTGCGCAGCAGGATTTACCCCTATGTCATGCGGGCATCACATTTCTAAACTCGCGTTTCTGATTATCACAGGTATAAATGACTTTAATTTACTTTTTGATTCATAGATGGCACGACCGATCAGTACAAAAACATTTCTCGTTTTTTTTCCCCTTCTTTTTTTGTGCTTTGGTCCGTTGTGAAATGAGTGATTTTGATTGGGTATTGCATATTACATTTCAAAAAAGGTTCGTGTAGGAATTTTTATACAAAATTATTATACTTTTATTAGTTTATTATAAAAAATTAGAAATTCAGCTTTAATTTTTTGATGTAGTTTATATTCTAAAATATTAGTGTGAATCGAATAGGGATAGCTCTGACAATAGTAGCAGTGACTGTGGATGTTAAAATATTAACTTGTATCTAGAAACTTCAAGATGTGCAATATATACGAATTGTGAAATTCTAGAAAATACGTTTACAATGCATAGTGTCATTTAACTCGTGTGAAAAAAGTCAGTATTGAAGAGATAATAATATTTTTAATAATTCTATGCATACTCGTATACTTGATTTTGGCCAATTAATGTTTGTTTACTCATGTTTAGTCCATAAATCCAGTTTTCTGGCAATTTCAGCAATGAAAAAACTAGACATTTTTGAAATCAGCTTATTGAAATTTCTTGAAGTGGTTAAATACATCACTTGAAAGCATCACGATAAAAATCCCTAATTTATTTATTTTTTTTTTTTTAAATAACTGGTATACTTCTACGTTGCTGAGATGTGTGGCAGCTGATTTCACTATACAGCTTACGAAATTCTAAGTTTTATTTTCCCATAAGTGTGGGATAACCCCTCCCTACTCTATATCACCTAAATTTAATAACAATATTTTATCTTAAGTGTATCTATGACAGAATATTCCATGAATCCAACACTTTTCACTTTAAAAGTTCAAAGTGAAATAAATTATCAGATAGTTTATCAGATATAAAATAAAAGCAAACTAGAAAAGACTTCGAATTTTCCTTTCAAAGCAATTTATCGTTATTATTTTCGGTCATCAATATTGGCGATATCATATGATCATATATGGCGCAATATTCAAAGGGATGTAAATGTATAAGGTCTTCGTTTCTAGGCACATGATCTTATGGCAGATAGGCTCATGGCCTTTGAAGGTTTTGTTTTTTGTAGGTATTCCGTACGCTTTTGTTATGCAACAAATATGCTTATGTTTTCGGAAATTATAGATTAATTTTTTCATTCTAATTTTTATAACTTATTATTTTAATATCTTTTATTGTTTATTCAATTAATCTTTAGTTTTATAATAAAATATTGATGAAAGACTCAAGAACTCTCGAATTAATTTTTTATAGTTATTTTTTTTCAGTCTGTTGGATTTTTTCCTAATTTATTTTTTCGTGTTTTACAAATACAATTCAGTTTCCAATAAAAAATTGCGTAATAATCTTTCTGCTGTTTTTTGTGGTTGAGTTTTCTTTGCTAATCAGTCAACTGATGATAATTCAAAAAAAAAAAAGAGAATAAGAAATGTGATTTTACCAACACAAATTCGTACACATGAGAGAGAGAGAGCGCAAGTATAATTCAAAATTGAGTTTATGTCGCTTTCATTCAGTTTGGATGAGATTGGAAAAGGAAGGTCATATTGGGGAAAAAGAAACACTGAAATATTCCGTGAGGGAAGGTTGTTGTGCTGCAATTAACGTTTTCAGATGTTATTCTGAGACAGAACTTCTGTGGTAATATTTGTATTGAACCAATTAATTTATGTTTTCCCTTGATGCACACTTAAATATTTTTTTAGCTATATAATAAATATATAACACGATTTATTGGAAACATTTTTTTTACATATTCTATGTATAAAACAATTCATATTTTAAGACGATTCCATTCCCAAACACAAATAAAATGTAAATGTTTTATATTAAATTATTGGCATTAAATATTTTCAAAAATATATTTAACTGTAAGAATATAACAAATGCTAGAACCATTTAAGATAATTATTTGATAATTATACCATTATACTTCCTATGTTGGAAAGTAACTACGTATTAATACAAAATTGTGAATAATATTTTTTTAGTTAGTAAACCTTAAAACCAATTTTTCAAGAAAATAAAAAAAAAAAAAAACACTGTTTCTAAACATGTAAAAAAATTCTAAAGCAGATAGGGAATTCGGCAGGGAAAGGGAAACAGATGCAATTAGGGAAAATTTTCAAATATTTTTGCCATCAAAACAAGTCTGATTGATTAATAAGAAATGTGTGAGATTCTTAAATACTGAGTTAAAAACAAATTTACCTTTTGAAGGTTTGTGTCCATAGGTTCCACAAAAGGCTGATGGAATACGAATGCTACCTCCTATGTCTGTCCCTATTCCAATAACTGCGCCTGCGCTTGTGAGAAGGGCTGCTTCACCACCTTTTACAAAAAGAATGACACTTGTTCAGAATCAAAGTACTCAACCTCCTCAGACCCAAGGTCAACTTTGAACCATAAATTTTAGAATAATTTGTATCAATCGATTCTAAATGCATGAAAAAGTACTGAAAAAAATATTTTAAATTTTATTTTTGAGAAAGTAAGTGTCTCCTGGAGGAGACATCGGGACAAAGTGACATCATTATGTTAATTTAAAATTTTTCATTAATCTTAATTTAATGAGTAATTCATAATAATTAGCATAATAAGCATAATGTAAAATGAACATAATGTAAAATTTGAATCACAAAATAATCCTATCCGAACTGTTTCCAGAATCATTCTTACTTTCCAAAATTTGTCATTCATTTTTTCTCTCCCTCTTCATCTTAAACTGTTAAATAATTTCTCAATTTTAAGTTATTTTTCATTGAAAACTCGCGATTTCCAAGAAATGTTGTCTGCGAGTACGGGAGTTATAGTTTTTTCAGCCCAATACATTCGAAATCTGGGAAATTTTAAGTTAGACATAATTACAATGATCACTAACACCTATTTCATTTCATTTTCTGGCAGATGTAAGTTCTTTCCTGTATCCTTCAATATCTATATTTGATGAATTCAGTTAGCAAATAAAGAATGTCATCCAGGGCTGAAATATATGCCATAATGATAGTTTCAAGTCAAGTGATTTTGATAGCCATTGACCCAATGTCTCCTAAAGGCGACGCTGAAATAACAACGTTCTAAATCAGAAGTGGGAAGATTTGAATGCAAAATTAATAATATTATATATAAACAGCAAGTTTAAGGAATTCAAAAGTGTGTTTAATAATTTTTTATTTTACAAATAATAAAAAATATGAATATTTAGCGATGCGCAAGCGTGTAATTTTCTTTCTCTCGGAAAACACTATTTTCATTTTACTATAAATAAGCTTCGAATAAAAAATGTTCACTAAAAATCCTTTTTTTTTTCAATACTACCATCTATTAACAAGAAAATTAACTAATTTTGGGTACCAATGACGCCTTTTATTTAACTTGGCGTCATTTTTTTGAAAGTGTTGTTTAGTGTCTCCTACAGGCGACGCTGTGACTAAGGAGGATAAGTTTATTTTTAAATAAGATATTATTTCTACATCCATGGAGAATAAGAGTGCTCATAAATGTAGCATTGTGCTTATCTGTGAGGTCAATATTTATCTATAATTGTCAACACAGCGATCAAATTTCATCGTCTGATTTACATAAAAGCAATTGGCTTTATTTTGATATTAATAAAACTATGCCTACTTGTTATTTTAGGTACGGTCGATAAATAACGAGGCTGATTTCAGAAATGGTATGGCTACTTGTTATTTTAGGTACAGTCTAAAAATATAGATAAAATTATGGTATTTGTGAAAAATAGAGACGACCTTGAAATGTAATTGCTGTATTGACTAAGAGCATTCTCTCGGAATACGTGGCCGCGGTATCTTAGTTGTTATCATCGCGGACTCACGTTCGGCGTTGTTTTCATCTAGTCTTGGGTTCGAGCACTGATGCCACTAAAGATCCACCACATAACGGGGCTGATGCACGTAAAATCTGGTCAAAGTCGCAAACCTCCCATTAGCGTCGTGTGTAAGTTTGCGTAAGTTTGGAGAGGGTGGTGCCACTGTGGCGTCGCCCTTGTCACTTGGCGAAGCTGAAATAATTAAATCAATTGCGAGTCTTTGGAAGAGGTTATATCCAAGAATTGAAAAAGGAAAGAAAACTATTTACTTATTTAAGGTTAAATGAATTTCAGTAGACATAAAAATATCTTAGATCACAAAATAGAAAACCGTATAAAAAACAATTATTTCTCATACATTCGGTACATTTAAGCATAAAAATAATTCAATATTACAAACAGATTCTTTTTAATCTTTAGAGGATATATTTTCAATGAAATATCTGTAAAGATATGAATAATGTAAAATTTTTTGCAAATTTATAACAACGCGTTATAATTAAAAATTATGAAAACGTACTCTGCCAAATTAACTTTATGTAATAATTTTTATACAATATTAATTCAATTCGCTTACTTATGCGATAAATTATACAAAAAATAAAAATAATATTAATACAAAATTAATTAATAAAATAATTAGGAGATTAAGTTGCAAGTAATAATAAATAATAATATTTTTATTGATAATAAATACTTATTAAATAAGACATTTTTGAGCGATTTTACCAGGTTCCAAATAGGCAACTGAATAATATTTAGTTCGCGATCCGACTGCTGGAGTTTTTTGAACTAAAGTTATGTTTGACAAATCTATATTGGCCACTAGGTTACGATAGCCTAGTTGTCATGGTCACGGACTCGTGGTTGGCACTGTTTTCGTCGAGTTGTGCGTTCGAGCCCTAATGCTACTAAACACCCACCGTGTAGCGAGGTTGATGCACGTTAAATCTGGTGGAGGCCTCAATTCCTCCCACAGACGTGGTGTGGAGTTTGCAAAGAGAGGTGGCAGCTCAGGCATCGTCACATCACTCAACATTACGAGGTCCGTCATCAATAGCCCTCGGGTTGCTTCTAAGTGCGACATTAGTAAGCAATCAATCGCTCATTGGGTAGTGTTGCGTTTAACGCAAAGGGTGGGAAGAGGATAATAACCGAACAGCAGCCGTGTCTATTCATTTCAATGTTTTGGCTCTTATTCGAACTGAAGGGACAGCTCCTCTTCAAATCCATGGAGTATAGAGCTACAGCCAGTGCTTAGTGGTAATTTTAAGCGTTAACGAAGCGCAGGAAAGTAATCAAATCGAAACATCCCATTAAACTTTCTCGTAGTATCATTCTGCTGCACGACAACGCTAGATCACACGCAGCCAACACAACAAAGGAAGTATTGCCGAACCTCAAGTGAAATGCTTTGAGTTACCCCTACCCTCCTATTGTCCAGATCTGCTTTCGTGCGTTTGAAGTGAGTTTAAAAACGCACTGCGGGGACAATGGTTTCAAATAGATGATGAAGTCAAAATGTGTGTACGCAATTGGTTCAAACAGCAGATAAAGACCTTTTAAGAGAGTAGCATTCAGCGATTAGTGTAACAATAGAAAAATACCTAAGCAATTTTGGGCAAAATTTTTAAGATTCATGAAATAAATTCTGAGAAATATCCTCCACCTCGTTATTTATTTATGGTACCTTATAGCTTCAGAATCATCTTTGGTCCCCCCTCCCCCCAAAAATTACCATGACCTTTCAAACAAAAATTTTCAGCATATAACAAAAATTCATTTGTTTTATGTGTTTCTGTTCTCTTGTAATTTTAAAAATATAAGTGGGGGATTCAAAATATAATTATTTTTTTTGTCTGTAAGTTGTGCAGAAATGCAAGTACATATAAGCTTATACAAAATATATAGCATAATCGTGACTTAATACGCTCATTTGTTAGACCGTATGTTTTGAAGCGACTGTCATTGTGTTTTAAAACAATGGCTATCCCTGTCAGCTTTTAGAGTTGTTAATAAGGGATAAAAAGTTTTTTGTAGGTGAATAATTCTTTCTTTTCCTTTAAAAAGATTTGTTATTTAACCCGCTCTTTTGAGAATCATACTTACTCATAAATAAACTCAAATAAAAGTGTACGTACACACACACACACACACACACACACACACACACACGTGTGTGTGTGTGTGTGTTTCAATATTACGATATAGTAGATGGAGAACATCCAAAATCTCGGTTTCGAATCGTTTTTGATACCATTACAGTAAAAACGCATATTTACTGCGTCATAATTTATGATCGATCAACGACATTATTTGTGCGTAAAAATATAAACATATTTTATTTAATCGTGATCGATGAAACAATTTTTAGTTTTTGCGATGGGTGATTGCACAGGAAAATAAAGCAAAGCGACAAGAAAAAGTATTTTTCTAGAAATTAAAACATAGCTGCTGAGGTAATTAAGTTTATGTGAACTCTAATCAGATACCAGGACTGCAATAAATTTGTCTACTTCAACAATATGCCTAATTCTAGAAAGAAAAAAATTGTACCATCAGCATTTCAAACAAAACTACTTCTGCAACAAAAATTACTCGTTCCAGAAGGAATGTGATTGAGAAAATGGAGAAACAACTTTCCCTCTGGATTGACGATGCAGTTGAACGTAATATACGATTAAGTCAAGCAACTATAATGGAAAAAGCGAGAACGAGACGAGGAACAAAAGGAACCTTTTTAACGAGAAAAGGAATTGATGCCTTCATTGCACAGATTTGGTAGGTTACGTTGCGATGAATTCATATCAGAATATTATATTTACTATTTGATTTATTTAAAAATAGTTTATGCGCTACGAAACGTTAAGAATTCCATTTCTCAATGGAACTGTGGACTGTGTTTTAGCCGGTCTGTGTTGGAATGAGAAAGCCAATGCGTTATAATGCAGTAAGACCAAATGTAATGGGCAAACTTAATAATTTGTTGATCATGTGAGATAGCCGTAAATATGTCATGAAACATGTTTAAAAAATTCCAGGGAGCAGAAATCTGTGTAAATATTGAAAAAACTAAATCAAATATGATTCTAGCAGTAAGGTAAGTGTTTGAAGGGGAGAAATGTTTGACTTAAAAGGCTAATACTCATATTTAACAAATTTTCGAGTAATGGCGTTGATTAAAAGGATGGTTCAGAAAGTATCTGTTTTAGACCACAGATGCCATTGTTAAGGACAGCTGGTACTGAGATTGTGCGCTGCCGTGAGTTAAATGACACCAAAACAAATATGACGTTGGTTTATAGGTTAATTTTGATTGCTGCAGCGTCGAATTGTCACCATCGATGAGATATGGAACCTTCGTCGTACATCGGAAACCAAAAATCAATCAAAAAAATGGGTTGCTTTCGGTGAATCTGTACCAAAGAAGATGCAAATGGTCATCGGTCGGAAAAATTATGACGACGACTTTTTTGGAAGGCGAACGGTTTCATACGCATGAACTTCTTAGAAAAAAAGTAGAAATGATCACTGGACAATACTACTGTAAGTTACTCCATTCCCATTTCTCATTCCTAACTTCCCATTCTAACGTGTGTGCTTTTTCAACTGACCGCATGTATAGAAAAGTAAAGCACAAACCATTCAATAGTTCAAAGTATACATTTTGTCGCACAAACATGTTTTGAATGAAATACATCTTAACTGTATCTTTACATTGACACAGTCTTCTATTGCCAAACATTCGGGATAACAATAAATGAATATGATTACCAGTGCTTCCACCGGGTGTTCTGCTGTTGTCGTAAGGATTTCTTGTCACTCCGAAGACGTGGTTTGAGCTATCCCACCACATGCAAGTTTCGGGGACGTTGGTCACTGTGACAGGAATGGCACCGGCTTTCCGATAGAGGGCTGCGGAATCGGCATCTTCTTTTGCTACGTGATTTTTGGCCTTGCATAATCCTGTAGTTTGCAATAAACCTTCGAGGGGAAAAAAAGCGAACAAAGAATTAAAAGTAAGAAATAATCATAATTATTTTAATTAAAAAATATATGTTAAAATGGTAAATTATTATTTTAGTACGGAACTTGTTCTGTGGACATAAAAAAAAAAAATATTGATAAAACGTGCGCGAGAGTGTAATAGTTTTTAAGCATTATGTTTTAATGTGAAATATTTTACAATTCAAATAAAATTTCTGTTAAAGGTTTTAATAAGAAATAAATGGTTTTGACTCGTGGGCTGAAGAATTATCCTAATTTATACTTTAACAAGGAAGCACTGAACAAAATATTTTCGAAAATATTATAATCTCACAATTTTTATCTATCTTTTGATTCTGCAACCATTTTCTAAACATTGGAAATTTTCTTGATTAATTGGAATTTTCTGACTTGGAAAAACTTGCGAAACAATTGTGGTGATGCCCTGAATGGACATTACTTTGGTATTCTTTCAATATTACTTCCATTTTATTAGAAAATTGTCGTATGAAATTAAATTTGCACAACAACCGAACATACTTCATTTTAGGTTTTTCGGTCAAATCATCATTTTAAATTTAAGCCATTTATCTGGATATAAAAAAAACCGTAGATGAAGCTGGAACATTTATTAGAAATTAAAATCACTTACATATCTTCAATAACAAAATGAAATGGCATAAAAATCTTTGTAATCAATAGTCGAGAAGATTAATTTATTCTTCCGGACTCCAATTTTTAATGCCACGTCATCAATTTTGAATTCGAAAACAAAAAAAAAATTTATACTCACGCACATTTAGAAATAAAATCAATGCATCAAATTTAGAAATTTTGATTCAATAATTTTTGAAATTAAGAAATATTGAATCAAACAAAGCTATTTTTATAACAGTAGAATAACAAATTTATAGTATCAAATTATCAGTAAACAAATTTTTAGACTTAAAATAGATGTTTAAATTAAGTATTGGAAATTATATTATTTAAATATTAAATAGAATGTACAGAACTTAAGTATTAAGTTACCTCTAAATAAAGTTAAATTAAATAAAAAGCAAAACTTGAAAATAACGAAAAAGGAGTACGAACATACGATAGTTATATCATTAAAATTAATGTCATAAATTATTAAAAATCGATTTTATATAGCATTCATAATTCATAACTCGATCCTAATTATGAAAACAAAATTTTCTTATCTTTATTTTCATTTTGAATTGGAGCGTATTTAATAAATATTTATATTCCTAGGGAAAGAAAATTACTTAATTTTTTAACTCTCAGAGACCATTTCATTATTTTTCTAATCAAACGAACATTCTTTTGAAAAAAAAAATAGAAGCACATCAAAAACAAAATTAATAATTCTATGCATCTAAATTTCATTTACAATTTTTTTTACCCAGATAGCAAATGATTCATTTTTCTTCTTAGTGAATGTTAACTTCAATCGTAGCTCACATTAATAATGTGCTACTGGTATCCAACGAAATAGTTAAGGGTTAAAAAAATTTCTTTTCGTGAATCGATACAGTTCACAAATATTGCAATTTAGATGCTCTTGAAGATCTTGACTTGCCTAAGGAAACCGAGCTCACCCAACAGGTTTGGAACTATCAAGACAGTCTCCTAGATAAAGATCTAGGAGACTGTCTTATAGACAATAGAAAACTTCAAATAATTCGATATAAAAACCAACGTTTTTAAAAACAACGTTTTTATATGCTGGCAAAGTTTATTAGAGAAAATTATTGAAATATTAGTTAAAACTGTTAGTTATTTTTAACTTTAAAATTTACTTAAAAAGAGACATTTGTGAGAGTATTAAAAAATTCATAATACTCATAAAATCAAAACATGCATTTGAAAGTTTATAAGTCATTCTATTAAAAAAAAAAACGGGAACCAGAATTCAGAAAAAATTATTGTGATAAGACATGACGCCAAATATTGGAAACTTTCTTTCTTGCGAATGATTACTGACTAAAAGTCAGCAACTCTCACTATCTCGGAGATAGTAAAGGGGAGATAGTATCTCCCCTTTGTGAGTACAAAATGTTTACGATACCTCATGCGGTGTGGGGAGTGCCCGGTGCTCCATGAGGGGGAAAGAAATTTTTTCCTCAATCCGAAAAGCGCCGAGAGGAAAGAATATTTTGACTTATTAAAATTATTGAAATATTAGTTAAAACTTATCGCAAACGTCTAAATATTGCATTGTTAGGCGAGTACGAACGATTCCCAAAATTTCAAAACTCTAGCTTGATGGGAAGTTGGTTAAATTAACGATCGAAAATTTGATGACACACACACACACACTCACACACACACCAAGTGAAATTCAGAAAAACGTTGTAAAAATGGCCGACTAATTGGGATGTACGAAGTAGCTGACGTACCCAGTTGCAGAGCGTCTTTCAGGCCCTACGGACAAGACTGCTCCAAGAAGTTGGCTGCATATGAATGATTGATGTAAGGTACACATCAGCGAAATAAAATTTCTAGAAGAGGGCCAAAAATAATGTCCGGAAGATATTACATCATATGCGTTTTTTAGCTTGTTCCATACTACGTGTAGTAATTTCCATCATTCCACGCTAAACGTCGCTTCAGTGAAAGTACTCTTACATCATCATACACAGCTCGAATTATCTTTAATCCCCTTTCCAAAACTTGACAAAGGCGACTTTAAAAATGTCATATCCAGTCATAATAGTTGTTTGCAGACTAATGTCTCAATACATAACGTCTCTGCAGATATATACTGCTTTAGTCTTAAAACAGATGTGAAAAATCGACATTCACCAAACATAGATATATGTTATATATATATATATATATATATATGTGTGTGTGTGTGTGTGTGTGTTTGGAGGAACTCGAGCTGATTCTTACAGACATTATTTCAACACTTAATTTTATTTCTGGAATGTTGATGTGAAAAACTATCTTCTTCGATGGTATGTCATCTTGCTTAGAATATTAACAGGTCAACAATGTGATGATGACATCTTACAAACCATTTCTGATATTTCACAAAGGCGTGATACTGAAACTATTCGCCAACGTAACAAAGGCAGGCTCCATATAAATCGTATTTGCGGGTATCTGCATTATATTCATGTTGTTCAAACTCTTTTTGGGTTAGCAAGGTCAACAGAGATTTCACTCATAGAATAATTACAAGAAATGGTAGAAAATACCTTAAAAATCAAAAGGAAAGAACATTTTGAGTAAATCTAATAAATATCTATTTCAGGATAATATTAGGCTATTAATCATTCATTAGTTATCCATATACAAAGCACGAATCAGCATCATCAATTATTGAATATAACATTCTGCGTACCAAGAAGAATTGAAACGGTCTACGGCAATGGATCTGTGATATATTTATCATACACCTGTTCCTCTACTTACGTCCACAAAATATGCAGTAAATTTGGAAATATTTTTGTTCACAGTACATATTGTGCATTGTCATACTATTTTCAATAAATATGCGCATGTAGACTGAATTTCTGTGTTTTTTGTAAAATTTAATAACCTTTTTGAATGAAAAATATAATTTTAACTTAATATCAGATCGACTTAAAACCTAACTGTAAGTCGGAAATGAAGTCTTTAATCGAAAACTCTCTCTCCTTATATATATATGTATATTCTTTTAGTAACCAAACATTTTTATTAAATTAACAACAACACTATAGTAGCAGAAGGATGTAGAATGCAGATATTGTATTTTCATCCAAATATTCTCTCCTTTTCTATTTTTTAAATTCCATTACGCTTAAGTAGGTCCATAAAAGTATTAATAAGTAGGTATTTATAACACGAAAATAAGTTTATGTTTTTTTTCCTAATTTCTTATCCTATGAATTATTAACATGAATTTATTTATGTTAATCATACAGTTTATGTTTCCTATTCTTAATCTTTTATCAAATATATGATTAGTATCAGTTTATTTATTAGATGATGCATATGTTTTCATAACAAAAGATGAGATTTAAAAGTACAACATGAATTTCAGGTTCAAAATACTAACCCTTAATTCCCAAAACTTCTTTGCAGGTGAAAGGCACTCCCAAGAGCGGCGTATCCCTAGCTATTTCATCCTCAGTTTTCTCTGTGCGCTCTAAGAAGTTATCCACAGCTACGGCGTCCTGTAAAGCGTCCACATACCTCGCATCCGTGACTGCATTGATGTAGGGATGGACCAGCTGTGACCTCTGAATGTAGGCTCGCATTACATCCTCACATTTAAGCTGGATAAATAAAGTAATCAGCATTTACGTTAAGTCGAATTTTATTGATGTTCGTAACTAAAAATATGTTAGAATGCGAAAAACTGTAAGTGTAGAATCGGTCGAAAACAAGGTGGAATGTCAAAAAAAAAAACCATCTTTTTATTTTAAAAAAAAAAAAAAAAACACGGATATAAGAAGAATCGTAAAATAAAGGCTTTATGACACATACAACAATGAGTGATACGAGATAATTATTAATAATAAAATTAATAAAGCATGATGCGTGAATGATTTAGCACCCGATATAACTGTCTCGATAAGAATGAAGAATTGATAACATACGAACTGAAAATAATTTAATTCGATAAAAAAGAACTTCATGATGAATGCTTACGATAAAATGAAAATCCTGATAAAACTTCGAAATATTATCGCTTTATTTTGCCCTTCTAATGCACCAGAGAGGAAATCTGCGTTGCTTCAACATTTGCAAGCACTCGGTGTGTGTGATTCAAAACTCGAAATAAATATTAATAATTAAATTAACAAGTTCAAGATGGAAGAAGAATGAAATTCTTATTAAATATGTTTCATAACACGAATGAAGTAAAATGTTTTTGATAAATATATTTATTCAAAAACACGGCTATTAGGAACTGAATGGAGTAACTCTTAAGGGATGGCAAATTACGCAACAATAAAAGAAACTTTACAACGTCCTTTTTTATGTAATCCATTGAGGTACAAATAAATTAACTTAAGAAGGAATAAAACCACATTTGTGTAAAAAAAACTTTGATTATAAAATTACTATAAGTAATTATTTATCATAAGTTAATAAAAAATTTCAAATCAGACTATTTTTCTGTCATCTAGAGTTTTGTGTGTGTGTAAGGACCTTGAGGGATTCTACTAATCAATTCATTGTTCTCCCACTTCAATAACTTATTGTTTGGGAAAAGTGAATTCTTTTTCTGAAATAAACTTTTTAAAAAAAATTCAAAATCTTTAGTTAAGCCCAAATTTTGTCTGAAAGCCACAAAATTTTGAAAATAACTCTTTTATTGCATTATAAAAAACTACTAAAAATCAATATAAGGCATCACAATTATTTCTAGCATTTATTTTTTAAAAAAAATAATGAAAACGTTTTAGGAGTGTGTGTTTTAATCGATTGTAAAATTCAAATAAAATTTCATCTTCAGTAGAGCATTGATTATCCGTATACAAGCAAATGAAACATTGATTAACCCAAAGCATTCCAGACGACAAACTTGAAGATGGTCATGTAGGTGGTTCGTTAGAAGCACAAGTGCTTTTTCCGTCTCTGCTAAATGGCCTACATTACTAACCACGCCGTCGTCGTCAGTGGCGTAAGAGCTTTCGCTTGCGACAGTACTTATTGTACCTTTCGCAAGAGCTATCAAACGTAAACGCGTTGTTCACAAGGTTTCCAATAACCTTCGAATAATAAAACAGTTGTAAAATGGTGTAAGCGGATCAAGATAAGTTCTGAAATATGGAATTGGAAATGCAACAATATCAAACATTTAAAAGAATGTGGATGTTATTGCTGAATTTCAGGTAAAAATTGAGTTTCAGCTCTGAAAGAGGAAAAATCAAATTTTGGATTTATTATAAAATGTAGAACCAATTTAAAGACCATTTTGAACTTGTCATACTATACTAATCAGTTCTTTGTGTAACACGGGATTTGTAATATATAGTTTTGTGTTCAATATCACTGTTTCTTCTGTAATATTACTCCCATGACTGTGGTGTAAAAATCTTCCGTAAATGATTGGTTATCCGAAACTCCTAGTCCCCAACTGTTTCGGATTAATGAAGCGATTCGAGTCAAAACCTTTATGTGGATAAAATTCATTATTGTAAATTTAAATAAGAAATTGAAAAAAAATATATAAGATTTTTGAATGTATATATAAAAATGGTAAGCAATTTTAATGACTTAAAAAGTTATCAATATTTTAAACATATTGTGCGTCGTATACATGTATTTTAAACATCATTCGAGCACACTTTCAAGAAAATCAAACAAAAATAGATGACCTCAGAAATTTAGGCCCTATGTCCTCTTAAGTAGTTTGGTAGGGAGGTAGTTTATTTCCAATGACTTTGTATTTGATAGAAAACAAGTTATTAAAAGAATTTTAAACCAATATGTTACCTGTCGTTTTCGAATTTTCTCAGCTAATTCAGTAGCGGACAGGAGAAGAATCTTGTTATCAATTGCTGGTAAAGGTTTTGTTGGCCCGTTAACCAGACGGTAGAGGAAATCCAAAACACATTGGGCAATTGGATATGTTATTCTCAATACAATACGAATAATCTCAGCAGTAATCGGTAGCAAATACTGTGAAGGCACAACATAAATTTTAAATTAGAAAAAAGAAATCTTATATTTACTCAAAAAATATTGTTATAAGTCTTTTATCTAATTTTTTTTTAAAAAAAAATTCTTCTTATAATTTTTTTTTTTTTGAGATGTGAATCATTTATCAAAGGAAAACTTTCGTTTTTAGTGTCAACAACAGATTTAATTTTAAAATGAGTAGTATAATCATATTCATAGAACGTCGAATTTGATAATGAGGACTTAAAAATTATATATATATATATATATATATATATATATATATACTATATGCCCCGAGTTTGATTTAAATTAAGCATCTTTATTATATTGCAACTTCAAAATCTCTGAAATATTAAATTGATACGTAATATTTTCTTGTAATACGTAACATATCAAACACATACTTAGCTTTTCGGCACAGATGATGAAATATGAAACATATTTTACACTGTAAAAAATGGATTAATTAAAACAGAAGTGAATATCTCTCTTTTGGATAGCGAGCTCAGCTATTATATTAATGTTGAAACATTTTTCTTTTTGGAAAGTAGAATGAATTTAAGCTTTATACTTTAACAATAAGCAAAGACAACCTTAAAAAATGCTTCGTCGACTAGCAATGCATCTTAACGCATAAGACCATAAACAAGAATTTAATCATGGCTGCCAGATAAAAATATGCATATTTACTAGATGATTTTTTTATATAGATATTTTATTTTTGCTCTATTTTTTTAAACTGCGATTATATGCGAGAGGTATCGTGAAGTCTTAATTATTACTAAGAAATAACCGAGATATGTGGATAAAATTTATTCTGCATATTAATTGATCCCTGTGTAAATTGCTATTATTAATGTGGATTTGTTTGATTTCGAGAAGCCGTAGATTGAAGAAAACCGCAATATAGAAAAGATTGAGTTCAACCTGCTGAGTTCTGCAATGAAGGCCTTCGAAAAGCCAATAAATACTGGGAGAAAGAGATAACTCTGGATGGTGATTATGTCGAGAATTCTTATGAAAAATTAATTAAAATTAAGTTTCTATCTCTATTATATTTTAGTTATAAATAAAATTTTACCATTCATCTGGACAATAATTAAAACATTACGATACTACGGGTTATTTTAATCCCCGTCTTTGTGAAATCAAACAAATCAAAACTAATAGCGGTGATTTAAAACATTATGTACTTCAGGATCAATTAATATGTAGAATAAATTTTATTCAGACATATCTCGATTTTTTTAGTAATAATTAAAATTTTATGATAACCTCTTGTAACTTAAGTTTTCAACGTTGATATTGTTTTTTAGTAATTTTTTTAAATAAAAAATTGTTTTCATGAAAATTGAATTCTAATTTATGATATAAACTGACAACAGCCTTTTATTCATTGATAATTATCTTCATTGAATCTCGTTGGAGTTATCTGATTTATAGCGGATAAAAAGCAATTCAATCAGATAGTTGATTTAATGTTTGGTTACTGAAATTGCAATTTTACATTCACATGATACTTTTATATAAATTTAAACAATTGAAAAAATATTTTTTTCTATTTTATGAGGCAATTTGCACATCATTTTTAATAACCTAACCTTCAGGGGGACAGTGATGAGTTAAAAGTGTACTAAAAATGCCCCCCTTCTCCTTCCAAAAAAATTGGGAAAATTGATCTAAAATGTTTCGTTGTAAAATAAACATAGAATTACATACAAACACAGCTCTCTTTCAAAATTTATAATAATATTCTTACAATAAATAATCCATTCGTTTTAGTGTAGCAATATATCATAGGACTCTTTAAAAAATTCTTGATTGGTCATAATTAGCATAAAGAAAATCGAATTGATTTTGGAACCCATGATTCAAGAAACACATTTTTAAGACTTGAAGGGAACCAAAGGAATTCTTTGTCAATTAGAAACAAATGTAGGAAAATGACTTCTGATATAAACTAAACTTACCTTAAACCTGAAAGAAAAAAGAATTTAGTGATTATAAAATGAATTTTATAATCTGTGGCCATAGTCCTTGTAAGCCTTATCTCTACTGATCCATTAATAGGTGTGAGAGTATTTATTAATATATAAAAACAAATCCAATCTTTAAATTTAATACTTCTTTAAAAATATATAGCTTCAAATAAGCCTTATTTGTAAAACATCCTAAAAATAATTCAGCTAGAAGAAAAAAAAGTTACTGAAATCAACGTAAATTAAAATATTTCATTTTTGATGTAATTGGAAAAGTTATAAATATTATGAAAACATTGCAATTTTTTACCATTATTCATTATGTCGCTATAAAATAGATAAACAAAATTTATATTAGGAATGAGTAATTAAAAACTTGTGCAAACAGGTCCACTTTCCTTTTAAGAATGTTTATATTATTTTTAAGAAAATAAAATGTTTTTGATAAAAAGGAGAGGAGGGAACTTCTCTCATCAAACAAAATATTCAAATTTTCATGGGAGTGCTATAATAAATAAGAGTGTCCAATAATATATATTTCTTCAATCTAGTTCAGTTATGATCACTTCCGAAAAAATTTAATTCTTCAAAATTGCTTGTAGCCTTTTTGTAAATAGGACTTGCATTTGTGTGTTGCAGCCGCTTTTGTAAAGTTCGAGTCTTTTTACAAACCACATTTTGACTACTATGTACGTTACGCATAAATTTGCTAAGAACAAATGAGTTCAACACATTTTTTTCTTTCAGATAATATCTCTCTTAAAACATCATTTTATAAAATTTGTTCATAAATACAATACTTTTATCTCATTATAAGATATATTTTATAGGTCATGATTTAAAAATTCTTTTAAAAAATCGTGAATTTAAACAATATGTTTTCATAACTTCATATTCATAAGAAAATATTTCCTGAATGTATTTCAGGACGAATATTGATTGGCTTCTAAAATTTAAGCACAATTGGTAATTATGTGAATAACGAAGGAAATGTAAGTCGGAAAGCAAGATATGCGATGGTAAAATGTTTATAAAATAAGAAAACAATGTGAAAGAACAATGGTAATCACATTTACTATCCAAAGAAAGAGTTTGAAGGAAACTAAGCCTATAAGAATTCACACTTTAATGAAAGACAAATGAAATAAAAAGGTGATCCTGCAGTTTTATAAGGTGTGTGATATCACTTCTGACAGCCAGACACGCTGCACAATGAGTTCCCGCACTTGGTATGACATTGTGGATCATTTATGGGTTCACAGAGTTCCAAACGTCACCAAGTGCTCTTTTTCTATTCTGGAATGAAGATTGGTTGGCGTGAAGTCCTGAAAGTAGTATCCCTAGCATATACCACACATGCTCTATAAGATTCAAATCAGATGAGTAAGTAGGTCATGGCATGCATAGGATATTTTCTTTTTCAAAGAAGTCGTCAATCAGCCTCACATGATAAAGAGGCGCATCATCATCCATAAATATGAAATAAGGATCGAAAACGCCTCGAAACAGGTGAATGAGAGACCCAAGAGCTTCATCTCTGTATTTCTTAGCAGTCACAGGTACTGTCTCAAAAATACAATTCGGCCATCCTGCATGATGCTTATTTACACCTTGACTCCTCTTGATGGAAAACTATGTCTTTTCATGATGTTCCAAGGGTGAACGTTCTCCTTACATCGCTAATCGATGAGAATAAATGTTCAAACTTAAGTGAGATTCGTCACTTTAATTGACCCAAAACTCCAATACTGATGTTCCAAAATCTATTTTAAAGGAGAGCGTTTATGCGTAGATGTGAGGGGAATGCAAACTTCTGGTACAGAAACTAACATGTGACTGAGTCTTCTGTAAGAAGTTCAACTAGAAACTCGTTCCCCTATGGTGGGAGTTTAACTCATTTCTTTGGCACAATTCCTCCACAACCGTTGCACAATTATTGCCCGATATCGGTCTTGGTGAACGTCTGTGACTCTTGACCGATCTGGTACTGGTCGTTGGTTAGCATTACTTGCACTTTCAAATCTCTCTCTGCCAGTCTTCGCTTCACTTATTGAGATCCATTTAGAATTCGAGACACTTTGTGATCGTCCTGATTCGAGCATTTCAACTCCTCCTCCTTTGGTAAACATGTTCAGTTGTCCTTTGTGCTGTCTTTCGTTCTGTTCTATCGTAGACAATGTTCGTCAGTGCATGAATTGCGCGAAACATGTCTGAACTGCTTATGCCGAGTGTATACGCGTTCCAACATGCGCATGTGTTTTGCGCATGAGGGCGTCGACTGAAATGTTTTTCTTAAAAACATAGTTTAAAATTTTAGAAAATGATTCTCCACTTCACGTTATTTCGAACAAATCCACCTATATTTACTCTCGTGTTTTACATTTTATGAGTTATGCTGAACTTTTGGAGAAGAGTGTATATATATTTATACATATACAAATAAGTACATAGTTAAATATATACATGTAGAATTTTTCAGCTAATTATCAATTTATTAACAGCATTTTCAAAAATATTGTAAAACTAGTTCCTCATTTGCTCAATAGATACCACAACAAATAGGCATCACGTTAGCTCTGGCAGCGCCCTCTATAATAGAATAAAACTGCAAAGCACATCGCTCGCTCTCTCCTCTTCTCTTCGTTCCATCTTCCGCATTTTGCCAGTCTGCATTTTTCCCTCAGTAGCTTTGGGTCGCAACTTCGCTATGGATATAAACGGTAGAAATCTTCTAACGCTCAAGCGCTTTCAACGTTCATCGACATAATGATAGAAAGATAAACAGCCATCAACAATATTTGAAAAGCTAGTTTCCTATATAGAAATATCTTTGTAAATAGAAATTTTGTATGTAGCAGTAATTCAACCACGAGTAAATAAATAGGATAATTCCGAAGGCTGCTTCATCAGTTAACACAAAAGACAAAATTACCTTGGAACACGGTAATGAAATTACCCCCCTAGAAAACTAGCCCATTGGATAAGAGCAGACTAGTGGAATCTTTAGACCTCTACTGAAACCACCCACATGCTACACACACACACACAATATATTTTTACATAAAAATATAAACACGTTCCACATATCTTAACTTCATGAAAGATAATTCGGAGCATTCCACTTTTAAATGAGGATATAAAGTGCTTATTAATTTTAGAAATTAGCGTAACATTAGAGAAAAAAGCATCGTAATTCTTATCTTTGTAAGCCAATACTCAAGCTGATGCTTCATTTTTTCTGATTTTCACTCTGTGTCAGCCGTCCTTTACTATCCATTCAATGAAATCAAGTTTTAAGTATTTTATTTTAAATATGCAGGGCAATTTTTCATCAAAACGATTATTTTAAAATTATTGTTATTTATTATTTCACAAGACCTGCGAGAATTGCGATCAGTGTGAACTGAATCTACCCTATGTGAAATTTGAGAGACTAAGGAATAGTTATTGATAATATGCGTAGTAATATCAAAGTCACCAAAAACTAGCAATTTTAATAAAATTGTCTTCCTGGTAAATTATTTCATTATTTTCCCTTAACACAATTTTACTAATTAGTCGTGACACAAACGAACATGATTTGATCTGAGTTTATTTTCTGTACACAAGTTACATAAAAATAAGGCAAATAATTCACATCATACTTGTTACGTGATTTTATTCAAAATTATTTCAGAAATTTTAATGATCATTATTATATATATATGTGTGTGTGTGTGTGTGTGTTAGAGACAGAGAGCGCCATCTGGTTGATCAAGTAAATAGTATTTTTCACAGCAATCTTTTTGAAAATCTTTATCCAATAATAACTTTATTCTAAAACATGATTCAAATTTAATAAAATTACTTGAAAGAATAAAATAAACAAATAAATGAAAAAATAGATAATTATATAGACAAATTGAATTTCTTAAGAAATATTATTCATATGAATATATTTTGATCAGAGCATATAAGAAGACCCAATTCGATTCAAGGTTTTGAGCAATGTGTTGTGTTTTTCACTAAAATTAGATGCACTGACCGCTAAGATGAGAAGAAGGGTGTTCCCATTATAAGTAAACTTCATCATTAGAGGAAAAATGATTTAGTTATTTTATGAAATATCATTGAAATTTAGCAAATTAATAATTACAAATACTCGTATTTACAGTTTATTGTTCAATATGCAGACTTCAACATGACAACAGGCAGTCTGCTTTTAATCAGATGACAACACATTACGTAAGACTATTATCTGAGAAACTGAACGTTAAAAATTGTAAAAAACAATCTTGAATACACAATTTTTTGTTCGTATTTGTACCAATAAAGTCAAAATTTATGTTGATCTCTTTAACTGTTGTATTATTCTGTAATATGTAACAGTATAGAGATGCTAATTCCTTATCTCATTTGAATTATTATATTCGTTTTGTAACTTCTGTTGCTTAAAAATGCAGTCTCATAAAAATAGATTTTGTAAGAAAGACGTCATGCATCATTGTAATTGTTTTAAGAGACGACAGAAATATAGATGTCGCATAAAGTCTCTCACATATATGAGACTCGTGATAAGATGAATTTTTCATTCTAAGTTCCAAAACTATTATATGATTCTCATGAAATGATGTTTCTTTTTTTTTTTTTTTTGATCAATAATAACTCGGTAAAATAATTATTTTAAATATGCAATCCAATCAACTTCTTCATTCATTAAATCTAAATTTTTGCATTATTAAATGTACCATCAGATTCTGATATTAATTTAAAATGAATCTTAACTTGTACAAAAATTCTGAAATTAACGGTTCACTACAAAAACTGATATATAAGAGTTCAATGAAAACTTTTATCTACGACTTAAACATTCCGAAAGAGAGGAGAATTTGCATGCTTTCAGAGAGTAACATTTTCATAAAACAACAATCGTGAAGAAGTTTTCGGTTAGGTTTTAGAAATAGCTGAAAGAGACTATTAACATGTTCCAAGGTTAAAGCAGCACTTCTCAGCTGTTAGATATGAAGATTGAATAGCACCGCGATAGAAAAAAAATTACGATTAATTTAACCGAGATTGAAACTTAGTCTTACAAAAAACTGTATACGTGCACGATTTTAAAAAAAAATTCGCATGCTTAAGAATATCAGTAAATGATAATGAAAAGCTGATATTATTTTTAAAATTAGCGAAGCAAATTTTATCTAATTGATGCAAATTTTATCTAATTCATGCAATTTTATGTTATATCAAAGTTTGTAAGTTATATTCCTTACAACTATGTATGCTTGCTTTTTCAATAGAATTTTAATAAAAGAAAAATAATTTCTAAAAATAATACATTAATTTTAAATAATTTTCAGAAATCTCAAGTAATTTTTTATATGTTAATTTTTTTCTTTTTTTCTTAGAAGATGATATTTCAATCACTCAATCTGTTTCATAACTTTCAATCAGATAAAAGTTCTGTATTGTAATATATTAAAAATAATATGTCTTCGTAATTGAGCATAACATATTTAAATTTATTTCGAATTATATTCTTCTGAGAAGTAATGTATGCCTATATCAAATTATTCATAAAAACAATTCATTCCGAAAATTCTTTCTTAACCACCACAAAAGAACTTATGTTTTTTTAGAACCACAAATTATCGTCTCTGACTACTTTTCGAAATAGTGTTAAATGCACGTGACTTTTAATCTAATTTAATCTCTTTCAACCGATTCACAATATTTTCAGTTTGAAATGTAGTTCCCTGCATTGAAGTATTAATGTCAAGAATAGATTAATACGTAAATATTTTATTTTCGTTTCAAGTAAGCAATAATTACAGTTAGCTTAAAATATATTTAATTTAATAATTTTTTGTTTGCCTTAATTTTTTAATATCTGGAAAGTCTATTATTGTCCGTTACAATACCTTATCGTTTACTTTAATTCTAAGATTTAATTCAATTATTTGATTTTTATAGCACAATCGTTTGTGTTATTCTTTTTCTTATCAAAATTTGGCACTGGGTTTGTTCGCTAGACGTTTTTATGTTTGGAATGTAGCAAGAAGACTGCAATGGAATAAACGATGCAATAATATACGTAGGAATTGTCATTAAATTAAAACTAAATATAGATAATCATTCAGTACCGGTATCTTACAGATAATGGTATTTCCAGATTATACAAAAAATTTTAAAACCCAACACTTAATAATGTTAGGATTTCGTGAAGAGATGAATATAAAAAGCAATCTTGTTTCGATAATTTAACTCCCTGCAGCCTAAGACATAGATTATATTTATATTTTTTTTATATCGCTATATATCGACGTTATATTTTTACAAAAAAATTTATTATTGAATTCAAATTGTGTCAGTGTAAGATGGAGCATTAAGCTATCTCAAATATTTTTATGGAAGATTTGAATAACAATCATTAATTAAAGTTGGCACTTTTGTGACTAAATAAATTCTTTGCAAAACTTTGCATATAACAATGGTTTTAAAAAAAATTTCTGAGATTGAAACTCAAAGAGAATGAAATGTTTAGGAACCAGATAATTCACACAGATAAGTATAAATTTACTCTATAATTCAATTACAGAATGATAATAACGTAACTAAGCCTGGCATTAAGCATTAAAATTTCAGGGAAACGTAAAGTAAATGCAATTTTCATAATATTTATTCCTAAAAACATTGTTAAATGGATGTTTGTTTTGAGTAATAAACAAATTCGTTTTATTAAGTAAGGTAAAATAAATTAAAATGTTTGAGATTTTCCAAACATTCCATGCGTCATAAAACTATTATATGTATTTATATAAGTACTTATTTCTTATATTATAAACAATGTTATTGTATATATAATGCTATTATTATACTACGTAAATTAATATTTTTTGTTTTAAAAACTTATGTGCATTGAATTTCGTATTAAAATAAGAAGACAGAAAAATGGTGTATTATGCCAACATAATATACATGAATAATGAAAAAAAATCCGTTCATTCAAAATGCAAATAATTTAAACCTGATGAATAGTTCGGAGCTAATTCAACTGACTAAAATTTAGTACACATTAAAAGTAAAACAAAATTAGTGCTTAAAATTAGCAGCATTAGTGTTTAATGTTGTAATTTCTAAGAAAAAGCTTGAACAGAAAAATTTATTGCGAAAAAATACTCTGGAACGAGCAATTCAAAATGGTAATTATTAAAAAGCTAAAACATATATATGAATAAAATAAAGAATTTATGCATTTGTTTGTGTCACAGATCTCGCCTGTGTTTTTTTTTTTTTTTTTTTTTTATCAGTACAGCATTGAGCTTTCGAAAATATTTCATACTTAAGAAAAACCCTCTTCTCCTTCTCTTATTAGATGGAGAAAAAAATTTAAATAAATTTTTGCCTATTTAAACTGATTATTATTACCTTAATATATATATAATTAGGTATTGAAGAAATTACCAACACAATAACGTTAAATAATTCTGAATTTTTTGTCAATTTTGAAGCCACCAGCTAAGTCCCGCGACCTTCAAATTATCTTAACTTAGTTTCTTTTTTGATTTATATTTGGAGCGAACGACTCTGTTATTGCTATAATTCTCCACTATTTTGTATTTCTTTAACTATCATTTATATTCCATAAAAATTATTTTGGAAACATTAAATCTTGTATAACACATAAGAAAATGTTGTACATGCTAAATTATTTTTGTCTTAAATCCCGAATTTTTTTTTCTTTCACTAAATAAATTTGAGATTAAGTTTAAATAATTTAATTTAATTAAATGCTAAAAAATGGTAAAAAAATTCTAATTTAAAGAATTATTTTCCTAATATATTTATATTTAATTATAAATTTTCATAAGTTAATTATTTATGAGCAGTGTTAATAATTATTATATTTATAATAATTAGTTTGATTACTTATTTCAGAGTATTAGGAAATTGAATACGTAAATAACAAATCGGTTAAAAATTAATTGATCTGATTTTGATTTAACTTAACAACAATTTTCTGTATTTGAAAATTTTATTTTTTAAAATTGTATGGAAAAGTGAGTAGAAATTTAATAAAAACATAATCCTGAGAGCATTAACATATTTGATCCATGTTCAAAAATTTTACTAAAAAAAAAAAAAAAAAAAATAAACTCCCTGGCAATGCAGGGTATTTTAATTTCTACGTTCTATCTGATTGACATACAATTGATAGCTGCTAAAAATTTAGTAGTTTATCACTTGCAGTGCTTTTTGTAAAAACTACACAGAGAAGGTTGAATAACTTACCGCAATCATTGTGGAAAATTTACTGTTGAATTACTGAAGTGTATCAGCACATTTGGCACTACTGATAGAAGATTCAATTCTGTTTCCCGTCTGTGACCTTGGACTAGCATACTCAACTTCATGAGTCTACGATAAACGAGAGATAGAATAACCTGCGTAAAAATGTTTCCTGTAAGATAAAAAAAAAAAGTCAGGTTATTCAAAAAGGAAAAAAAAAAAAAAGGATTGTGAGATAATGACAAAAAAAAAAATTGTTTTCAGATTGATTAAATAGTTCAATTGTTTCGTTTCGTGTTCTGTATTCATATATATGCATGAAATTCTACAGTTGTCTATCTTATTTCTTCATCTCACTTTAACATTTGAAATTAGATACGCATATATACTTGAGCATCTATTATTTACTCTTGTGTCAATTCAAGTTCACTTTTCTTTGAGTCGTACTATTTATATATTGAATATGCTTTTTAAAATGTAATTTTGAATGTATATTTTTAAAATAAAAATATGTTGAAAAGAAATATTTTATGAAATTGTTATGCATTGAAAATACACAATTCAGACTTAAAGCACTCACACAAGCAAAAAGAAAACTCCATTATACCGTCATTTTCTCTAGTTTGGTTTATTTTACTTTTTTGATTTTACAATTTTCAAAATGTTCAGCACAAATTCTGAATGGTTCGGGGCATATATGAAAAAAATACTTCATTGTATTAAGTATATATTTGAATTAAATAATAAAATAAATTTCTTCAGACTTACCGATGAAACATTAATTTCCATTGTTAAAAATTAGCGAAAAGTCTAAACTAAAGATCAGAAACTGTCTCCAAGTCGTATACGTAGAGATTTAAAGTATCAACGATGAATAAAATCAAAAAATAATCATATAGTAAAGAGTAAAAGACTTATTTTATGAAGAATTTCTCTCTCTCTCTCTCACACACACAAACATTCATTTTTATTTCATTAAATCGCACAGTAAAAGTGTTGGAAAATGAGTTTTTAGTTTAGTTTTTATATACACTTGAAGCAACACGAGGGCTATTGGATCGTAATTTTGAAATTCGGTCAAGTGACGAGGACGACACCTGAGCTGGCACCCCTCTCTCCTAATTTCCACACCACGCCAATGGGAGGACTTTGATCCCCAACAGATTTAACGCGGGTCTTTGGCGGTTAAGGCTCGAACCCGCGATTGAACGAAAACCGCCGGTCACGAATCCGAAAAAATGACCAGATTCAAAATGACAAATTAACTTCACTATTTTTCGCATCCCACTAAAACGCATATACAGTGGCTCAAACAATTGAGGATACACCTTACTTTCACTTGATAAATCCAACTTTTAATGAAAATAACACATTATCTAGAATAGAAGACGTATATTAATGCACAAAAGGGCTAATTTACAGTAAAAAAATAATGAAAATCAACAAAAAAAAATTAAAAGTCACAAATATTTGAAGTAAACATAGGCAGATCTTTACCTCAAAAAAATTATGATACACCAATGAAATTTTTTCGATATATTACATGCATAGACAGAATCAGTATTTTGTTGCATGTCTTGCTTTTATAATGTCCTCCAAACGTCTGTACCGATTCGACCAGTTTTTAGTGGTATCTGGAAGATATTTATCCCATTCTTCTTGTAACATGTTTAAATGGGCTTTGTTCTAATCTTGTTTTTGTTCGCTGTTTAGTAAAAAATCACAAATTTCTGTATGACATTGATGTCAGGACTGTGGCGGTGTGTGCAATTGCTCAGCAATGAAAAAGACACCCACATTCTTGAGAAGCATGCGCCGTGTTTGGGGTCGTTGTCGTGCTGAAATATAAAATTCCATCAAAATGCAATTTTGTGCACTTTCTTTAAGATTTGGAGTATGTCTATATAAAAGCTTATGATCCATCATACCATCTATAAAACTAAATTTACACCATTTGCAGCATACAACCTCAAACCCATGATGGAGCCACTAACAGTAACTGTAGGGATGAAAGTTTTGGACCGCAGTCTGGCTTTCTCCAAACGGAGGACGACCATCATTCCAAAAAAAATGTTGAATTTACTTTCATCACTTTAAATAACTTTCTTCCAAAGTTTTCTGTTCAACTGATGAGTTTTGCAACTCCAAACGCTTTTTCTGATTTTGTGTTTATGAAAGGTTTCTTTCTAGCCACTGACGCGCTATATCCAGCATCACAGTTTCTCACAGTTTCAGCACTTCACCCCTTCAGATTATTCGAGAAGTTTCTGCAGCTAGTTTGACTTCACCTCAGTTTAGGATTAATCTTGATATCTTTTAAAATTCTTCCTTTAGCTACATCACTAAGAATACTTTTCCTTCCTCTTCCATCTCCCTCAGGGGGCTCATCATACCTGAGATGAGATACGGCTTCTCACAACCGAGGTACCCAGTGATCTTTTTTTTCCTCTTCTTTCCCCTGTGTAGGTTTTCCGCTTGATATTTTGTATATCAGGCGGAAAAACAGTTCACACAACTCAGTTTATTTTTTCTATGTGTTGTGATTTAATATTTGTGTTGAAAAAAAATAAAAAAATAAAAATTTAAAAAATTTAAAAAAAAATAAAAAAAAAAAAAAAAATAATATAAAAAGTATTTAAAAAAAAATATATTTTGTGGTGTCTCTACTAAATACATCAAAAGAAGCGATGTGCATCAATGCCGATTTCCTGCATGCAGCTCTCATAACATAAATCAGCACTTTCATATACGGAGGTACCCAGTGGGAGATCGTGGGCGTGATTTGGAAAAGGTCTCCTGGTTGGGAAGGGTGCGAGGAGAGGAGTTGCGTGCGTCGAGACAGTTTCCGAACATCATCCTATAAAATGTTCCAGAGAGTGGAGAGCCTGGTTGCAAGGTGGCTGGATGGTGTGACCTCTCGCCCATTTCGAGAAACCTCCTCGGCTTCTGCCTGACCTGTGTCGCTCAAAGTAATGCAAGCAGTTCATACTGTCCGGTTGGAACGAATTCTCCGGAGGTTACTCGTTTCCACGTTAGGAAGAGTGGGAGTGGCTGGTGGGGACCCATCGAATCTAGAAGTCTTCCGAGATTTTTTTTTCTCTTTAAGCACATGGCGACAAACAAAGGAAAATTAGATTTGTCTCGAGGTTTCATGGGCTGATCGCTCTTTTCCAGATGATGAAAATCAATTAAAAGGTAAAGACATGAGAATGAATGAAACAAATACAAGTAAACAAATAATAAAATTGATCAATTTCATATAACACAACAAATAACACCCATTACTTTTTTCGATTTTTTAATTAAAAGAGAGAATGATTCTTTCACTAATATATCACCCTTTTTAATTCAAAAAGGAATATTAGGTATGATAGGAACTGTAAAAAGACATTAAAAAACTACGTTCATAGGGACTTCTCACTAGAAGGCATCGTATTCCAAACAGGCAGAACTATCATATGAGGATGAAGCACTTGTCCATACCCAGTTACTACTTCCCATGGATCTGAACTTTCTCGAGGCGTTATATCCTCTGTGAATTGGTAATGTTTGGAACAGAGATATTGAGAATTTGCAGACCAAGTTTGTGGTGTCCGAGGATACCGATTAGGCGAGATGGTAAGGTGCTTAGTAATAAGCATCATCTTTGACCTTTCGACTCTACCCTGCCACAACACATTCAGGCCGCATATCTCCGACTCCCCGTCCGACCATATTCCTCAATCCTCTACGTTGTTTCCATTGGTCAACGTTTTGGACATTCCAAAAATGATGCAGGGCACAATGCGTCGCTGCACAGCAACAGGACAGTTAGTGCTTCCCTGTAGCTGCAGAGAAGTGCGTCAATTTCAGGGCAACCATCTTCATATTTTGCTCTGCCCTCTAAATGGGGCGAGGAGAAAGATATACTTCTGTAAAGACTCTCCAGAACGTTTCATATCCAGAAGCCCGCATGAATAGCTTCCTCGATACAGGGAAAAGCATGCTGCCACTCAGACTACAAAGGTTTCGAAATCTTCAAATCTTCGGAATACACTACAGTTGTGTGGCCTGACAATCAATTTCAATCGAAAAACTCCGCCTACAATCAATTTCAATCGAAAACAGTTAAAACAAATATTTCCTGTAAAGCTCAACAGACAAAGCCATTGGCTGGTCTAAAGCTTTGCAGAGACAAAATTAAAATTGCTGTGATGAACAGCATTCCTCGCAAAAAAAAGAGATTTTCACTCTTTGAAAGTGATACGGTGATCTCCACCCGTACCAGAAGATTGATGATTCTCTAGGGGTCCTGAAACAGGACCTCCACTTCGAGTGCGCTTGTTTAAGTCCTTTCATTCATAAACCTGCACTATCTCGAGTCTCAATCATATGATGATACCTCAGCAACTGCCCTGATTCTTCAACTTGCGTAAGTGTATGAGTTAACAAATACCTGAAGTTACTCTTTTCGGTACGTGTCAAAGAGTTTAGTATATGATAACACGACTAAAAAAATAATTCGTGTCTTCTGAAAATATTTATCTTACTTAAAAATTATGTGTTGATGAATTTTAATCTTTGAAAATCACTTAAATCAATTTAAGAACAAAATCAGTTTTATTTTTGTTTTAGGAAATAATACGAAAAAAATTACTTGAATGTTACGTTGATCCTGATAGAGATACTTTGTTTGGATTTATATTTACAATTAAATTTATTTCAATTCATTTTCGAAAGTTTCGAGTTTATTTTTCATGGTAACGAGGAATCTTTTTCCTACGGAAAATACAAAATTTTTTTTATTTGTCTAAAAGTTAAAAGTTTTATAATGAAAATCAAAAGTAGAAATTATATCAAAAAGCAACCAAATATACTAAGTAAGTAATAACAAAACTGGTGATGACATTTATTTCTTACGAATCCACAAATTATTTCTACAATCCTTTTGAAAATAATACGGAATTCATAAACACATACACAAAAAATATTATTTCCTTAATGTTCTATACAATTGTACACTCTATGCTAATGCTAATGTTATATGCGAATGTGTTATGCAATTGCCTGTATTTTCAAAATCAGACTTTTATGAATATAGCTACTGGAAGAGAAAAAGGAGGAATGTAAAGACTATCATCTCTCTCTTTGATGTCAAAGAAGTAGAACCAAACTCGAAACAATTTTACAGACAAAAAAAGCTTAAAACTTTTCACAAAAAATCGTGCCGTTGAAACACACACATGTGCTCATAAGACTATGTCTTTAAAATTAAAAAAAATTGAATTATTCAGTTTTTCGTTTTGTTATGCAAAGTTTAAGTCCATTTAGTATTGAAATACAGTCTGAAAAACATAAAATACATTTCATTTGTAAAAAAATGGAATAATCTGTGTAGAAAGAGAAGTATAATAAAATATAATGCTCTCTGTAGTATAGAGAAGCCCAAACACAATACTGATTTGGGAGCATCTTTTAACATAAAAAATATTTCTGATTTTAGTTTGTATTCTTTAACGTTATTCATAGATAGCATACAACACTTATGAGGTTCGAAAAGTACCCATGTTAGGAAAGAGAAATGAGAAATGGGGGAATATTTGATCTCTGTCTTTTTTTACTATCCAATGGTTGCTTTTCTTTTTTTAAAGAAGTAAATAAGTATTACTACTTTTATATCCCAAAAATTCATAACCATTACATATCCAAGCCGCAACGTAGCTTAGTAACGCCAACTGTCATCGAGAACAGGTACTCTTTAAACTACCCTCTTTATTTCGGAAATCTCCTGTTCTTTACTACTGAGTTAATCTAATAAAAACACTAAAGATAATTTATGTTTTCGCCATTTTTGGAGTATATTCACTGGAAGCAACCAATTGCTCGATTTCCGACTTAAAAGGAAAAATCTAGATTTCATTGAAGATAATATTCAGTGCGGCATCAATCAAATTACGATTTGGCTACAAATGGCTACCAATTCATGGATCCGATTCAAATTCATTTTGACACTATTTAAAGATAAATGCACATAGACCCTAATTTCCCTTAACAACATCACCTGTCTTCAAAAATATGTACTTTTTGAACTTCTTCCTTAATTTTGAAAACATGAACTTCCCATTAACTGTACAACTGAGTTATTCTACTGTGACATAACGTCAGTACAGTGATGTATGAGAGAGCTAAAAATATTAGTACAAATAAGTAAGGCAATTATTTATCATTAATCATTCAAAATTGTGAAATCGAAAGCAACGAATGAATTGGTTTAGAGATCTCAATAAAAAGTAATATTTTGTAACAATTACTTTTTTAAGCGACTGGAGATTCTCTCTCGTCTCACTAAAGATAAATTCCAAGTAAAAGACCAACCCAATTTTCCAAGCGATGTGAAAAGGATTGATCAAGAGATACAAATGGTTGGTGGTACAATGTGTTCTCAATCTCTAATCTCAACAGTCTCACTAATCATGAAAAATGACAGAATATTCAGCAGGATATTTGCTGGGTGAGTGAGTGAATGTAAAGTTTATTGGCGCAAGAGCCAGATATGGCTATGCAGCGCCAAACAAGATTAAATTGTGGTCTAGACGGGAAGTTGAACAAAAGGTAAAAATTGTTGACAAGAAGGAGGGTCGAAAATAGAGAAGGATCGCTAGGGTATCCCGGGAGAGGGAAATTTGCTGGGATCCTTTCGGAGGTTACGTAAGCCATATTGTGCACTCCGAGACGAAAGTGAGGCTTAAGAGCTTATGAAGAAATTATTTTTTGAAACATATTTTAAACATTCTACTCAAGAAGAAAAATCAAGCAACTCATATTTCAAATGTTAAACAATTAATCTTTCATGAACAAAATTAATTTTTCATCCGATTTGGTTTATTTTCAAGACAACTTCACGTGTTTATAACATTTAATCTCAATCAATGTTTAAAATTTTTTGCTCCCCATTAATCTAAAATATGTAAATTTCGTTCAAATATTAACTTCAATATCTTTCTATAGGAGTGGAAATTTAGATTTTGCGATGTTTCTGCATATTCAATAACTTTGACAATAAACAATAATTATTATAATTCTCTCGTCAACTATTTCCGATATTATTAAATTACTTAATTTTTCATTGCATGAATATAGTCTTCATAAAAAGAAAGGATATTCTGAATTACTTTCGCAATTTACATCGTAAATGGACAAATTAAAATCACTCTTAGTGACTCTGATGAAACTTAATTATGATGCCAATAGTAACTAATTTCTAAACCCGAGTATTTCGTATTTTCCCAACAGATCCACGTATTTTCAATAATTTATTTTTTAAAATATGTATTTAGATAGTAATATTATATATTGTATCCTGTGAATAAAAATATAATCCCCAAAGAAAATAAATCAATTTTCAATAAAAGAAGGATATTTAATCATACATAAATTTTTATATTTTTATTCAGAAATTTTTTTTAGACATATGTTAAATCATAAAAAGTAATTATTTAAGGTTCCCGGCAACCAACCATTTTAATTTTGTGAATGTAATGTCAATCCTCTGGAGTTTCTTAATTCCTTATCAAATTTAGACTTTTTTATTTATTTATTTGAATATAAAAAATACATCCGAAAGAACAAAAGTTACTGAAGGTTTCTGTGGAATTGGGTTTTTCCCCAATTTTGAAAAAAATATTTCTCCTTTGTGAATGCTTCAGTCTTGCAAAAATCGTTTAAATTATATTCGGAAGGAAAAGTGGGAAAAATTTAATTCTACAAAAAACTTCATTATTTTTGTTCTTTTAGATGGCTTATTTGCATTCAGATTGAAAAACAGTGAATATTAGGGGAAGAAAGTAGAAATTCCATAGAATTAAAATTAAATTTAGGAAATGAAAATGGCTGGTAGACGGGAGCCTTAAGACACCAATATCAGATAAGAATGAATCAAATGCAATTGGTTTAACATTTGGATAAAACTGGAAAAGAGAAATCTAAGCGATCTTCTTCTCATCATTCTGTACACTTCATTTTTTCTGCATTTGTAAACTGAACTCTTCTAAGTATAACAATTATGTTCTGTTAGATGAATCGATTCTATTTGAAAAATATTTTCTATATGGCAGAGTATTCATATAAATACTGCAAATGAAATACATGATGAAGACATTTTCTTTGATCATTACGATCCATAACTACTCGTATGATATAAATAGCATAGAGCGGTAATCACGAAGTTAGTTTAATAATAAATTAGTTATTGTAAGATTATTGAGAAATTCCCATATCTGTAGACCCGGTTATTTTCGTACTGCGTTCCGCGCTTGCATGAAGGCGATCAAAACATATGTAAAATACGCAAATAAATAAGGGAAATGTGATTATAACTACTTTATAAAACAATTTTCAAAGTAAAATAATTTTCCCACTCCCAAGTACTCTCTAATTAAAGCATTGCGCTTGCTCCATAGCCTTTTCTATTTTTCGAAATATCCCTGTGAGTCCTCAAAATTATGGCTCTTCAGGTGCCTCGTCGTTTTTCGTTTTCATGTCTCAACATCATTTCAGTTGTGCCCTTGTATGACTATTTTACATTTTAGAAAACAAGAAAAAAATAATACGGGGCTAGATCTGGAGAGTAGGACAGATGAACCAGCTTGGTAGTCGGATATTCGGTCAAAAAGTCTGAAGCAATCACTGTAGAATGTGAAGGGGTAATGTCGTAATGTAGAAGCGATCATTTGGCTGCTCTCTTCACACACGAACCCTCGAACGTTTGACGAATTCCATAGACACAAAAGATTTCGTTAAATTTATTTCACGAGGGATCTTTCGAAATATGATTTGGTGATACTAGGTTTGATTGGAACAGTGAAGGTCATTAAGAAACTTCGATTTGGTGATCTACTGATTGAGGTCAATGCTGCCAAACAAGCAGAGCTTGTTTTGGCTATGAAGATCTTAGGCTCATACCCTGTCACCACTTCTCCATATAATAACCTCAATTTCTCTCGAAGCGTCGTTACTTCTACTGACTTGGCTAATGTGTCGAAACAAGAGATCTTAGAAAATTTGCAACACCTACTAGTTTGTGGTGTTTGGAGAATAACGATTAGGAGAGATGGTAAGGTGCTTAATATTTAGCACCTTGTCTTAAACTTTTCGACTTCTACCCTGCTACATACTGTTCAGGCCGCATATCTGAGACTCTCTGTACGACCATACATTCCAAACCCTCTACGGTGCTTTAATTGTCAGAGTTTTGGACATTCAAAGAATGCATGTAGGGGACAATTGACTTGCGCTCTCTGTGCAGCAACAGGGCACGAAAGTGCTTCCTGTAACGTTGCAGAAAAATGCGTCAATTGTCAGGACAACAACCCTGCATATACTCTCGTTCTTACCCTAAATGGGTAGAGGAGAAAGAAATTGCAACTGTCAAGACTCTTCAAAATGTCCCATACTCTGAGGCTCGCCGTACAGTGGCTTCCCATGCCCCGATACCCGGAAAAAGTTACGCTACCTCCACTCAATCAACTAAAGTTTCAAAATCCACATAATTTCCTGAACCAAGTCCTACCACACAGTCTACCTCACCAACATTGACTTAAAAAAACTAGTTCATATTGCAAAGTACCCTTCCTCTGCTAAGGCTCATCAGGCTAGGCCATTGGCCAGGTCGAAGGCCTTGAAGAGACTTAAATTAGAATTTGCAGCAAAGAACAGCGTTCCTCTAAAAAAAACTAGAGTTTTTGACTGTATTGAAGGTGATATGGTGAATCTCTACCCGTCACATGAAAACTATGATACCGTAGGGGTCCTAGAACAGGGACCCTCTACTTAAAATGCTAACATTTAATGGCTTTTGTTTCCTGGAACAGCCGCGGTTTACGACCCAGTCTAGAGGATCTCAAAACCATAATATCTACGCTCCAGCCTGTCTTCATTGCTCTTCAGGAGACTTTTCTGAAGAGTAATATGACAACCCGAGTGCGTGGATATCCCTGTGAACGACGGAATGTTGATGACGCATCATCTTCTTCCGGAGATGTTCGCATCCTGGCATCCTACCCTCACAATGTCGTTACACTGACCACATCGTTGTAGACTGTAACTGTGCGAATTCATTCCCGCACATTAATCACAGTCTGCTGCATTTAAGTGCCACCTAACGATGTTGTCTATAAACGGATATGAACCACTTAGTCCATCAATTACTAGATCCTTTCCTTCTGCTTAGTGACTTAAATGGACATGGCCCTTAGTGTGGGTAAGATAGTACAAATTCTCGTGGTTCGTAGATTGAGCAATTGATCTTTGATCACAGACTCTGTCTGCTGAACACCGACGATAAAAAGTATATCCATGCTCCCACTAGGACATTTCATTCTTTTGATCTAGCTATTTGCTCACTGACACTGCTACCGTCGCTAATTTTAGAAGTTGTAAATGATTTACATAATAGCGATCATTTCCCTCTCCTAGTCTCTCAGGTTCGTGGTAGTGGGGTGTGGTTACGTCATCTCACTTATTACTACAAATCGTGCAGATTGGGATTTATTCACGCGGCTAGAAGTTGTTACCGATAAAATGGTTCAAAATCGGGATATAAATAACTCCGTCCGAAATGTCCCTACCTCTATCGTGGACGCTGCTGATGCAGCGATACCGAAGAGTAGAAATTCACAGAGGAAGATAAGTAAACCATAGTGGAATAAGGAGTTTCAAGTATCCTACATATAACAAAAGAAATTGTGGGGTATCTTCAGACGATATCCCAAATCGAAAAACTCATAGCGTTTAAAAGGGCAAGGGCGTTTGCTTGGAGAGTAAGTCGTCATAGTCAGAGGAAATATTGGATTAGGTATGTCTCTTCATCACATCGGCTATAACAAGTCAACAGTTGTGGAGAAAGGTAAAAGCTGCAAACTCCCTCTATCGGGAATTTTCTTTCCGATACTGGAAACGGCAAATGCTCTGCATTCTTCACCTGTCGAAGTGGCCAATGTCATTGGCCACTTTTTTGCTAATGTTTCAAGCTCTGATTCATATAGCGCTTACTTTTTAGCGACTAAGAATCGTTCTGAACAGACACCTATCAATTACAGGTGTCGGCAACTGCGACTTTGACATGTGGGAAGAGACAAAGTCTCTGTCTTTGGCTCACAATACCAGTCCAGATTCTGATGGTATAACTTACGATATTCTTTGACACTTGAGGGATGATTCATTGGTAAATCTCCTTTACCTATTCAACCGAATATGGAGGGAGCATGTGTTTCCTAGCCAGTGGCAGTAAGGAATTGTCATTTCTATCCTGAAGCTTGGTAAGGATCCTAAGATCTCTCTTCACTATAGACCTATCGCTCTGACTATTTGCCTTTGAACGTATGGTCAATGGCCGTCTCTTATATCATTTGGAAAAGAATCAATGCATTCCTTCCTTTCAGAATGGCTTCCGTAAAGGAATATCAACTCTAGATAACATCCTTCTGCTCAAGAGTAAGATTCATTCTGCTTTCGTACGCAGGAATCATCTGGTTTACATTTCTTCTATAGTGAAAAGGCATTTGACCGCACTTGGTGCTATGGGAAACTGCGCACCTAATACGGTTATGGTCTGAGAGGCAATTTGCCTCTTTTTATTCAAATGTTTTTGTCCTTTCACTCTTTTCGAAAAGGTGTTGGGCATATTTTATCTGACTCTTTTATTCAGTTTGAAGGAGTTCTTCAGGGGAGCATTTTGATCCCCACTCTTTTTATTTGTCACATTTCTCCTATACATTTTCATCTGCAACCATCTGTTCACGGTTCATTATACATCGACGATCTGCAGATTTCCTGCGAAGGATTGTCAATGCGTATCATTGAGCGACGACTTCAGACCGCAGTAAATAACATGGTTAAATGGTTTGACGTGAATGGGCATATTATTTCTGCCGTAAGAGTAGTTGTGTGCATTTTTGTAGGAAACGTGGTTTGTATTCGGATCCTAATATTCGCATTCGTGTTATATCTATTCCTATCATCACTGATGTCCACTTTCTCGCAGTATTTTTCGACCACAAACTCTCTTTCCTTCCGCACATTTTACATCTGTGGCAGAAGTGTGAGAAATCCCTAAACATCTTGAAGATGTGGTCCAACACCTCTTGGAGAGCGGATCGAATTCTTTATTCCAAGTGTATCAGTCGGTTATTTTATCCCGGATCGACTACGGATGTATCGTTTTCGAATCGGTCTGCAAAACTACCTTGCGGAAGCTTGACACATTCCACCATAATGTTTTGAGAATTTGCTGTGGTGCGTTTCGAACGTCACCTGTGCAGAGTCTCTATGTCCTTTATAATCAGTTACATTGGTCTTTACTTCACCTGAAACTGTCGCTCTAATATCATTTTAAAATGTGATCTCTTTCATCCCACCCATTGCAGAATATTCATGTCAGCCTATCTTTACGGAGATTGTACGGTACTCGGTCTTCTTTCATCCGTCCTTTTTCTGAGAGGGTGAAAGAATTCATGAGGAACTCGGCCTACATGACTTAGTATTCAACTGCGAAATTTTATTAAATTTCCTCCTTGGAATGTGCCAAGGTTTACTTTTTATAAACCTTTTGCTTTATACAGCAAACTCAACACATGTACCATTGTTTTCCAGAGTATCTTTGCCTTCCATCGCTGTCATTACGCTGATTTTATTCCGATCTACTGGAAGGATCGAAAGGAACTGGATACGTCGGCTGTGGTGTAGTTTCAAATGACATCAGGCACAGTTACTGGCCCGACGCTTCCTGCAGTGTCTTCACTACCGAAGCTATCGCCATTTACTGTGTCTTTAGATTAGTCGAAAAATCCGGTTCTCGAAAGCTCGTAATTTATTCTGACAGCATGAGCATCCTGGAAACATCGGTACATCTGGACGATCGCAGTCATCCTATTGTGATCGAGATTGCAGACATGGTTTGTTGTATGTATTGCAAGGGTTATATTATGTTGGGTACCAAGTCATGTAGGTATTTTAGGTAATGAACAAGCGGACTCGGCTGCATGATCGGCAATGAATTCTTTGCAGCTTGCAGTTCTATTAGATGACATACAACGTCGTATTTTACAGATTATTCATCAGACATGGCAGGAATCATGGAGTTCCAGACCCATAACAAGCTGCACTCGGAAAAGTCGATCATTTGAGAGTGGCCTATTGTTCCAATGGGAAGAGCGGATATCAGACTGACTCGACTCCGCATTGGACATACTCGATTTACCCATAGAAATCTCTTATTTGGGGAGGGTGCTCCCGAGTGTCCGTCCTGCCATGTCCTTAACACGATTCATGACTTTTAATTGTGTGTCCATCAGTTTTAAATTTATCTGACTTGGAAGGGGAACTCCCCCCTAACTTATTTGCTATTTTGAAGCATATTGGCCTTATAAACCAAATTTGATGTTTTAAATTTTTCTTATTTTCCACTATGTATTTGATTCATATTTTTAAAATTTTTTACTCTGATTGAATTTAACAAGTGTTTGGCTCAGAATAGCTTGATTTGGCTCTTGCGCCATTAAACTCCACAGTCACTTACTCACTCACTCAGCGTGGCTATGGAATCAGCCTAAATTTCGAGTCTTGAGAATTTAATAAGAGTCATAACTCAAAATTGATTATGTTGTCTACGTTTTTTGTATGTGTTTCAGTTAAAAACTCATAGATTTATTGAATATCTTCAGTGCTGTGTTTCATAGAATAAAAACATTAAGCTTGATTCCCGATAATCACCAGCAATTTAAATTACGGCTCTTGAGTGATGTTCATAAAAAAAATGTGGTTCGTTTCTCCATTAACGCCTTCTTAAAGCAACTCGATCACTATTAGTGACTAATTAGTAATTTTGAGCAATGGTCAAGTGACGAGGAGTATAAGTATGTTAGTAACCCTCTCTCCTAACTTCCACACTATACCATTATGAGGATTCTCAGCTAATATAACTTTAACTCGCTTCCATTTTACTTCACAAAGGGACTCAAATGTCATCAGCTCTAAATTCTATTAATCTACTGAAACAACTCCAGCAGTGAATTCGTGAACACAACCACTCAGCGTCTACGACCAGGAATATTTTGCAGACTAAGGATTAAGAACTTGGGATTTAATGCCAGAAATATTCCAGCGAGTCGTAGTTTTAATTAATTTTATCATTGTGACAAATAATCGAGGATGCTGTATAATGACCTAATCTAGGCAAGTTGGTGTGATAAGGAATACTTTTGAAGGATACCATCTGAAATGTCGTCCTCGTCATGGGAGCATGGTTACAAATTAAAAAGTGTGTTTTTAATCGCCTATTAGTGTTCGAGATCGACTTCAATACAAATCAATCAAACAGACGAAAAATAAATCACATCTGAAGTGAAAGCAACCGGTTGTTCTTCGTAAGTATAAATTCCACATTTTCGTATTTCTCAGTCAAAAGGCATTTAGTAAATTTTTATAATATCAATTTTAAGCATTGAACATATTACTTTGCTTTTTCTATTATGGCAGAAAATCTTAAGGCTCCAGTAAGTAAATTATTTTTAGGTACTTGGTTCTTTTGTAGTATGTGTACAAATTAGAGCTCCGATATGCGAAGATTTTATTCTGATTGGTAAACTGTGAATATCATTTCGTTATTTAATGTATTATACAGCTGCTTTGCATTCATTTTTTAAGTGTTAACCTACTCTTATTTTTAAGTATCTTTTTTTTTTTAAAGAAATACGACTCGAAACTGAAGCTTCCACTAGTGTAACTTATTCTTACGAAATCGAAATTAAATCTTTCGAGTGATAAATTAATTGTAGATCTAATTCTTGCTCAGTTTTAAAACATAATTTTTTCATTAGGTTTATTGGGTATTAATTGAATTTATAAAGATATAGAGAATTAAGTTAAAGGTGTATCATCTAATTTTTCCGTGGTATTGTACCGGAAGTCTGCCATATATATATATTTCTATATGTTATATGTATTTCAAGATATATATTTTTCTTCAGCCAACGGAACATATTCCAGATCACTTATTACTAAAAATTCGGATACTTAAACTATCATTTGTCCATATTAGGTAGTAACATCCTATTACCTCTGATGTTATCTTGTGCCATCACTAATATCTAATATTAAACAATATGACACTAATAATTACAGAACCACCAAAACAACTTTCAACATTTATTAATATATAAGCACTAAGACAACAATAATATAACTCTCCTGGTCAAGTTTATTAACACCTTAATTCAACCCACCAATAATAATCCAACAGCTTCTTACCAACTGCAAGTCTTAATCTGGAACAACTGCTGAAAACACTAGAACAATTCTCAATCCGAGTGTTTTACTCTCGGACCTCAACTCTAATCCTTAAGTCAGCTTTCCAATACTATAACCTTTAGATTCCACCTCCTCTCGTTGCAACGCCTCTCTGATCCTCCTTCTCTCGTTCTCTACTCTTTCAGATGGAGTTTATATACTTCTTAATTTAACCGCTTCACTTCATTCCTAACTGCTTTGCATATTACATTCTTCATCACGTTTCATTTTTGGTTGGGCAAAGGTTGTTTAGCGAAAGCAATCAATTTCAATTGAAAGTCCCTAAGGTTAGTGAAGAGAAACCGCGAATAGCCCAATGTCACAAGGTAAGATATCTTTTTTCGGGATGCTCTGGAATAAAGTAAAATTTACTATCTGGTTCTTCCACTTAGGACAAAAAAATAATTGATTGGTTGTATGACGTTGTGTTAAAAACCAATTCAACGTTTATTGGTCTGGTAGAATTGAACTACGATCAAGTAGATAAGATTATATTTATAACGGGATTTCAAACATTCAACTTTCACATCGCATTATTATAAAGACTAAGTCTCAAAATATTAACACGCATGAGGTCCGCTACAGGATGTGCCTATAGGGGAATTGAAATAATTTCTAAAATAATCCATACGATGAGCTTTCTTTGGAAGAGAGGTGTATATTAAAAATGTTTAAAATCAAATATAAATTGGCATGTAATCCCCCTATATTTGAAGATTAATCGTAGTCTATGTCGTAACACTTTTAATAAATTGTAGTTTTTATAATCAATGCAACAATTTGAAACGTTCAAAAATTGTATCGTGAGTTCTCTAAATATTCAGTAGTTTTTGTTAGATTTTGACTTGATAAATGTATTCTTGATCTTTATGCTTTAATTTTTGTAATAAAATTAACATTTTCTAATGTTTTATTAAACAAATTTATAAATTAGATTATTCTGCGGTTGTCGTTAAATCTATATCCTCTATTCGATTAGGAAATAATGCTAGTAAAATTTTTCTTGGGTTCAATTTTTTATTTTTAAAGTTTTCTTAAGTATAAAGCCATTTACAAAAACAAATTCAATATTAAATAATGCCTGATAAGAAATACACAATTCTTACCCTGCCTCAAAAATTTCACCACCGAAATATAATTTTGATATGTTTTTTATATAAAATCCATACCAAGCAGTTTGAATCGTACTGTTTTTCTTCTTTAAGGGAATATGTAGACAACAAATTCTTGGACGTGTTTTCTAGAAGTTTAATGGTTGCATTGGTAGGTGACCACAGTAACAGTAGTCATAATTATGAGCTCATGGCCGGTGCTATTTCAGTGAATCGTGGGTTCTAATCCTGGTCCCAGTATTTGCTTATCTTGTAACGGAACTAATGCACCCTAAATCTGTAGGTATACAACTTCCACACTTATTGAGGAAAGTGTATTGCCAGCTCTTCCACTCGACTAAGGCTCAATTACGAGGTATGTCTCCAAAAGCCATCGTCTTGCATCTTAAAGCCGCACCAAAATCCTTAGTATTGCTACTGAGAACGACATTAATAAAATAAACATGCATCTTTAACAAACAATCAAAACTCTCGTATATAGACCAAGATATGTTTTGTTAGGAGTTTCGAAAGCTTATTGAGAAAGCAGAATGCGGTAAATAAAGCACTTTGTGGTTGCGATATGTATACATTTCGCATTCGTACATGGATTTTGTGATACGAAAAACAATACTTTAAGTTCTTGAAACGTAGAGGATGATGCCGCTATTTCAGTGACAGAGCTGTCAAATGAAACGACATAAATGTGAAATGATTCCAGATCCGATTAACAGCTACAAATGCCCAATATTAAGGCGTGAGATATAACTGCGGATGTGGTGTGCTATGCTGTATCTGGTGTGATAGTGATTACTCTGTATTCAACAGTTTTGAATATATTGAGCATTTGAAACTTCATAAATACAGAAACATCGAATAACCAAAAGCGTTCAGGTATACGACTTGAGATTTGCCCACCGTGTAGAAACCAGCGTCTCATAAAAAAAATTTCCTCTTCCCTCCCTGCCAACCATTTGCGACTAACCTAGCGTCAATGTCGTGTGATCTTCACTAATGACATATCGTTCGCTACTACAAGAATATGATGCTGCGTAATTGTCTTTCAATTGATTGCGAAATTTAGCAGCTGAAAAACTAGTCTCAAATAGGGAAACAATCTTGAATATACTAAATTGTAGGCTTACTAAATGATCATTTGAACTGGTCATAGTAGTTGCTTATCTGTATTACTTGCAAAACGTATGATACGAAATAAATACAGTTCTGCGGTTAATATAAAGTTTCTTTTATAATACTTTTCTGGCATTGGAACTTGGTCAAGCACTCGAGGCCTGCGTTTCCGTCGATTCGTGGTAGGGAGGTACGGGAATCGTGATCCCGATGCTCCTAGTGATGTTTTTGTTTCCATGGGGAGGAGGACTGTCTTTTAAACAAGGGTAACATGAGTAGGGGATTTCCTGATCATCCTTCTCTATTTTCGGCGCTCCTTCTAGTCGACGTTTTCTTTTTCTTCAAGCGTCTAAATTTTTATCTTGGCACAGTATAGTTATAATTGGATTTTATCGCCTTTTAAACTTCATCAGTCACATTTCGTTAAGTATGGAGATCCTTATTCTGTGGCCAAATAGGATTCTTTTCTTTCCCTTGGAGTTTACCGTCTTTTAAACGCGGGAAATGTGCCACAGGGCTGACTAAAGTAAAACCTGCCTAAGTTCAAAGTCATTCCATCAGCGCGGTGGGAATGACTAGAAAGGTGCCGGCTTCTGTGTCCTCGTCACTTGAACGAAGTTCAAACAAATTAGGTCTCCACCGATATTCCTTGAGTGCCTCTACGTTTGAAGCTAATAAACAATTAAATTTTTGTCTGGCTACCATTTCACTTTACTTTCAATTCTGTTTCCACTTCTAGACCACAGTTGAATCTTGTTTGGCGCAGTATAGCCACATCTGGCTCTTGTCCCAACAACCTTTATATTCACTCGCACTGCCTTCCATTTCGTCTATCATCTAGATCATAATTTAATCTTTTTAGCATGATAGCCAAATTCGGCTCTTGCTCATAAACATTCACTCGCAAGAATATTCACACAACAGTTTGAGAATTCCTGATATTTCACTTTCATCTCTTTACTATTGCTAACAATAATAAAGAGTAATCTTTTGAAGGTAATTTGGGGAATGTGTGACCTTCACCCGTTAGTTTCTGATGCATACTTGAAGAATTGAAAAAGTTTTACGAACTAAAATTTCATTAATGGGAATAAGAACTCATTGTAATATCTAGTTTTTATCAAAAGAAAGCGATTCGTATGAATTCATTCACATCCCTAAATTATATCCGTAACCCTCTCGTCTGATGAGAGTTTTGTGTTTTTGGAACAGATTTACTGTAAGTTACCTATTTGTTTCATTTATTAATTTCCGGTTTATAATGAATACAGATCTAATCCTCAAATTCAAAAAATTGACGAGACACCAGTGAGTTTTTGCATTAACAGCCACAAAAACAAAACTGTAATTTCCATCAATTTCAAATTACCTTTAACAGAAGTCTGCGCACAATGGTAACACACTTATCAGCGCCATCTGTTCTCAAACGGATAATTCATCAATTCTCGTATTCAAAATTAAAATGCTTTTGATGTAATAATGTTCAATGTTTTGTTAGGTAATGCTGACCCGGGCCATTACGGAATATCGTCTCGGTTGTGTTCAATTTATAAAAAACTGTGCAAAGGTATTTCATTGGAAAGATCTGTCGGAAGATGTCATCATGGACATAGGCTGTGGGGAAGAGATGAATTGTTGCAATACTATGCTTGAAGAGTATCCTAATGTGAAAGGTATAATTGCCGTTGACAATGAACTAGCTGTATACAGATTCGTACAAACGCGCCGAATTGATAAAATTCATGCCTGTCTAGGCGACATAGAGAAAAGGTCTGTAAAAGTGTTTCTATTTCATTTTCTTTTTTGTTAATTTTAACAGGCAGGTTGATCTATTAATAGATCAATAGCTTGGTAGCACTATCTTGACTTATCGCGAAAACTAGTTTTTTAACAGTAGTCAATCTCTTGAATTGCTAGCTTTGTTATTTTGTGTAAATTATGTAGCAATAAGTTTTAACATCACAATAAATTTTGTCATATTTCGGTCCGTAATTCGAGTTGTATACCGAAGTATAAGGTAGAATCGTGATTTGTAG
>BMAW01028150.1:435249-452046 GCA_019974015.1 Nephila pilipes | reverse complement strand
ATATATATATATATATATATATATATATATATATATATATATATATATATATATATATATATATATATATATATATACTCATTGCCATAAAAATTTGAGCACGAAAATTAAGAATGAGATTATTACGAAACTTGGAATGAAAGAATGTGTCAGGCAGATATGTAAATTATTAGAAATGCAGTGTGACTGCGATTTGCGTAATGCCACTAGAAAGTGTTGAACTCGGTTCTCCTTGGTGTATAAAACAATTAAGTAGAGTTTTTTTTCCATGTATTTAATGTGTTGCAGAGGGACACTTTCTAATTAGTGATGTCATTACGCCGCAAACGAAGACGATATGAGAGGCTGTCAGAGTTCGAGAGATTCATAGCGATGATGGAAACCGAATGGTCGACTCGGCGAGTAGCTCGCCTCCACAGCAATTCTGACTTTAATGTGAGGATATATTGTGACCAGTGGTCTAGTGATAGATCTGTTACACGGCGACCAGACTCAGGATGCGTCTAAACCAGTTGATTTAGTTCACCTAGTCTGGGGGTGTCCTGACTGGCAGCACCTTCAACATAAGCCGCACATTCATTACAGGCATCTGTGTCAGTCCATGCTATCGTCTGGCTGAAGGACAGTTGCTATCGACAATACGTGTACTACCATTGACACCCACTAACCGTCGTCTTCGTTGGAGTGGTGTCTCACTAGAAGAGATTGAACTGCAACCGAATGGGATCAAGTCATCTTTAGAGAAGAATCCAGATTTAATTTAGGGAAGTGATGACAATCGTGTACGTGTGTGGAGGCCCCGTGGTGTACGTCTCAATTTTTCCTTCATCGTACAGTGGCACACTTTTCCCACAACTGGTGTGATGGTGTGCCATCGCATGCAAAACACGATCATCTCTAATAATGATCTACGGACGGTACCATGACAGCCCACAGGTACGTTCAAGATATTCTTCAGTCACTTTTTTTTCACTCATTACAGGGATCAAAGAAGCCATTTTTCAACAGGACAATGCTCTTCCACACACAGCAACGGTTTCACAGAAATACCTATGCTACACTTCCAACCTACCCTAGCCTGCTCGTTTTTCAGAATTGTCACAGATCGAGCATATCTGGGATCAGTTAGAGTGGGAAGTTGGAAAGCCTTCGAGTTTTTGTATGTGTGTGATGGATGAAATGGCGCTTTAGAGCAACTGTGGAACGAGATGTTGCAGGACATTTACGCCTCAATGCCCCATCGTATCACATGAATTCATGATAGAAATGGCCAAACAGTCTACAAAAATATCCATTCATTTGTAAGTTATTCCTATAATTAATGATCATTTTCTTGGATTTTTTTATTCACATATACACATGAACGTTGTAGTTACGTATGTAAAATTTCGTTTTATTCTGACAACTCTTTCTTGATGCACCAATTTATTTTTGACAATGAGGTTACAGACACACACACACACATAAATATATATATATTTTTTGATGTCTTGCACAGCTAAGTTATTTTCTTTTTACTGAATCTCAATCTAATTTAGTACTTCCTATCTACGCGTACAGTTTTAACTGTAGTTTTCGCTTTTACATTACGAAAAACAGACAAGCGGGGTTTAACGTCCCGATCCTCAGGCGAACAATGCAATCTTTTCTGGGCTCTTATTTTTTCAATCTCGCTTTCGTTCTGTCTCATGTCATGAAAAACCCGCTACTCCATGCTACTATGTGATATCCCCTCTTTTGTTTGATTCATATGCAACTACGATTTAAACATGTAAAATATCTTCCACGGAAAAAAAGTTTATTACTTACAAAATAATTGCATTCTTGCCAAAAAGCTATGATATCAGTGTACGCATTTTGTGATAAGAGTCAGAAGAATTGCTTTTGCAATACTAGCCGATCGCAGATGTTTACGTTATCCACAAGGACAAAATGTAAATCAAAAGTTATGGAAATAACTCCGTCGTTAAATTTTATTTAAATATGAAGAATCATTTTCAAAACCTGCATTTCCTGCCTCTACAAGAACTTTCATAATGTGCTGCTGCCAAACGTATCAAACCCGAGCATTATTAAAATTTGTGCAAGTTCTACCCACCGAAATTCATTAAAAAACACTATATGTAAACATGATTTGTATCCAAATGACTGAAAAATACTTACATTCCTTAAAAGAAAACAATAACTCCCCTGTTTTGTAATTATACTTAAATATGAGAAAACTTCAACTCAAACTCGGTCACACAGCAAGGACAGGTCCTTGCCAAAAAACCGATAATAAATAATTAACTCGCATATATTAAAGATTCACATTTAAGTTTATATAGTCTTTTAATTTTAAATGCTTCAATAAACCTATAATAAATATAAATAATATTTTTAAGCAAATCTTTAGTTTGTAAATTTCTTTTAGAATTCCACATTAACTGAATTCTGAATTATATTGATTTTTGTGTCATGTTATGCTGTGTATTTTAAATTGAAAATTCATTCTAGTACAAAAAATATTGTGTGGCAAACTAGAAATATTATATTATGTACTATTCCAAATTTTGAAATAATTTTTTTATAATATAAGAATTTAAAGGAAAGATATTATAATGTGTTTTGGTACATGACATGTGTAACAAATTTTGACTTATTGATGCTATGAATCTATTGTGTTATCTCATTTTAAAATAGAAATAGTGATGATTTTTTTTTCTTTTTGATTTAATTGAAATATTTTTAAAGTAATGCCGATTTGATCTTAAAGACTCTCAAAATATCTCTCATATGTAACATATTTGCATATAAAATAGAATTATATTTATGTAATTTATAGAACTGGAAGAATTTTATGATTTGAATTTAGTGTAATTGATGTATTTAAAATCACACAACTTGATAAACCTAGAGGATCCTTTAGATGTACAGAATACAACAACTTTTAGGGATTTTGGGGAATGGAAAGTCTTCAACACAGATTACCAATGTCATGTAGACCATGACATTTATTATTTGCCTGACCATTTTTTTCTGGGAACAATAAAGTAAAGTAAGGTAAAAATTAGCAGGCAAGTAAAAAAGAAAGAAAAAATCAGTAGTTATTTGAAGAACATTTAAAAAAGTTAGTGGATGTTTAAAGATAATTGCTGTTACTGTATATGTATTTGACTGTTTATGGGGGTAAGTAAATAGGAGAAGAAATAAGTGAAATTTTTGTGAAAATTTCTTCAAATGTAAATGTATTACTTTTTGTGATTTCATCAGGATTAATTCCTGTAATTATATAAAACTTTAGATGAATATTATAGGGTGATAGTAAATATTGAAAGATAATTAATATTTGATACAACATTCATTCTGGAAGCATTAACTAATGTTTTGCCTAATGAGATTATGAAAATGGTATTAATTAATCTTCCTACTTCTTTAAATGATTCGTTTACTCTTGTTAAAAGATTGTAAAGATGGGAATGAAAAACTTACCTAAAGCACCCACGAGAACACAAGCAGAAAGCATCCTGTACCTTTCTAACTATCAACTGTGTTTAGACTAAGAAATCTATATAATTCCTTTAGACCTTTTTCCAGTTAAGGTATCAAGTGCCCAGTCACTGTTATACTGAACTCATAATATTAAAAATCCTAACATATGACTATTGTAAGTACCGGATACTTAAACAGTAGAAAGCGTGTGAATAAATATAACTATAACAATCAATAACGACATGTTTCTAAGTTACTGAAGTGTTTTATCGATGCAGTGTTGACTATATTAATATTACCTCTAAATTTGGTTAAACAACACTGGTTTAAGACCCTGTTAACATATGAAGACAAAAGAACAACACAGTCAAATAAAATATGTTATTTTTGTGAAAAGATAGGTGAAATATGCGAGTGGGTAAGTGAAAGCGAAGTGGAATGGCACAAGAGCCAGATGTGGCTATGGTGCTCCAAATAAGATCTAACTGTGGTCTATACGTTTGAGAAAAATAGAAAAAATATAAAAAAAAAAGTTTGACAAGAAGGAGGGTCGAAAATAGAGAAGAATCACTAGGATATCTCGAGGGTACTTCATCCTTGTTTACCAAGGACAGAAAACCTAGGGTTCTTTTCCTTTCAAAAGAAGAACGAAAAAGATTAGTAGGGTGCATTCGGGTCATGATGTCAGTAACTGCATGAAGAAAGCAAACCTCTGACGTCCTCTGACATAATCCCCAGAAGCAGAGTTCTCCGTTATACACTCAGACACAGAGTACTCTTTTTAGTCGACTCTTACGATATGCATGAGCTACTCTGGGACTATTCTTTTACACCCGGTCACTACACGGTTAAGGTGAAATATGTAAAATCATCAAATTGTATGTTACCACTGATTTACCATACATTTTGGTAAGCTAAATGAATGTATAATGTTTTATTTATTAAAATATCGCGAGTGTAAATGTGATACCATAATTCAAAATAATAAGAAAATTAAGACCATAGTTAATCACTGCGTTCACATTAATTTTCATAGAATTTCCAACTTGACTGTTAATGAGGACAGATATAAGGAAAATATCTCTAATACCAGTAAAACTAAAAAAATATAATTATGGTAACAAATGTTATTATTCAGAATGACCAGAATTTTCTCAGGTAAAAACAGATGAGGAATACATCAATTTGCAATCTCCACGTATTCAACTGAATTCAGATCTACCTGTTTCTTTGGGAGTATACAGAACCTCTACTGGTAAGGAATTAGAAATTAAAAAAAAAATGATGAGTTATTGCAAGATGATATAATTCGTGAAATTAATAGCACATATTCCTCACCTGTAACTTTAGCTTATAAGAAATCAGGGAATAAAAGGATACTGTTATGTATTGAATTTAGACGTTTAAATTCTTTATGCAAAACTGACGCAAAGCTATTACCCAGAACAAATGTTATTATGGATACTAGATTTCGGCAAACACCAAAATACAAAATGTAGAATGAAAGTTTGTGTTGAATAGCTCGAAATATGAAGTCAATAGAAAGCGATTGAACGTCAGATCGCGTTTGAAGTGGCTTCTCGAACAACTAGAAACACTGCTGTAGAAGAGAAAAATAGCAGTTAAAACAGATATATTAATAGCAATCATGTTTCAAAAAAGTTAATTACTATCATAGACCAGAGATTTTAATCCTTGAAATCAAGTGATATTATGAAGTCAAATACCTGGGGATCATCCTCGACAAAAAACTGCCATTACAAAAACATTTTCAGCCTTTAGTCAAAAAATGTTGAAATAAACTTCTGTGCATCGCCCTTATCAAATGAAGTTAAGCATTCTCTCCCTACTGGAGGAAAAAAAAAAACCTTCTCGTTAAATAAGTTTTGCGACCATTTCTAACCCCCCCCCCCCCCAAACTCTACCCTGAGAGTCTCAATTAAATTGACACTCATTCCTCTTTTCAATAAAGATCTCTCCCTTTTACCGTCCTGTTAATTAAAATCATCAGAAAACACTCATCTATATCCTCCGTGCTCATACTTGTTACCTTCGGATACTTTACAAAGTTTTTTTTTTTCCGATACCCCCAGCCACATTGAAGCTGATGGAGAAAGGAATGTTAAAAATCACTCAAAGGAAAGAGGGTATTGACTTCAAAAAGGACAGCCCAGAAAAAAAAAAAGAAAGAAAGAAAAAATTTAAATTCCGTAGCGTGAGTCATTTCCCTCGCTAAATTATTGGTGGTCCTTAACACCATTTTTTCTAGCTTACGGTGAGATATTTGTTCAAATACTTAGCGATTAGTCCTTCAAATCAACATCATGTTATCAATTGATTTGATATTGATTTCCTTTAAATAATAAAATTACATTTGTTCTCTTGTGTTTTGGATTAATCAAGATCGAGTTTTATTTACCATGCGATTTCTTCTTGATCATAAACCCACACATATAATCAGTTTCGGTTAATGATTCTTCTTGCAATAAGGGTATATTGCGCATTTCGGATTAATTGCGACGAAATATTTTGAACTTGTTATTTTAGCTTTCAATGCACGTGTGCAAATTCGAAATTATGATTTCTCTCATTATTGTTTTCAAAATACATTTAAATTGTTCCAAACATTAAAGAAATTGTATTTCGTGCTTTTTGGATTAAGACATCAATATATTTAGTGTTTTGTTTGTCTAGGTAAAGGAAAATTTCGTTCTATTTTTTTTTTTTTTACCTTAAATCCTTAGAAAGTAATTACTGTAATGATTTTCTTAAAGTAATATGAATCTGTTTATCAATCATTCTTAAATTCTTTACATATTAAAACAATGAAATGAAAATGTTAATATGTGTTTCTCAGATTGCATATTTTTATTCTTGAAAGTAGTCCTTTGTGTTATAAATGTAAATCAATCACTAATTTTCTTAAAGATTCTCCCTTGCTGTTATAATTTAATATATAATTTATCATAATGATGCTTCTTGAGTATGATGTTAAACATATAGTAGAAAAATGCCACAGAAATTATTACACATGCTTAAAGAAATTTTGTATTTGATCTTTTTTTAAAGTGAAAAAGAAATGGTGAAAATAGTTCTGATTCTTTTGAGGTTATTTGGGGATATTTTTAAAACTTATTTACAGAAAATATTTATAAAATTCTAATTTTTTGTGTGCAGCATATTTTATCTTACTACATTTGATTTATATTCTCATTATTACTGTACATATAATTTAGGTATGGATAATTCTAGCTAAGATAAGTATGCTACATAAGGTTCTTTTCTACGGCATCAGATTTACGTCGACATGCAGGACCGACGCGAAGCGGGGAATACCGCAAGAATTAAGAAATTTATGCAGAGTACGCGATCAAGAATTTGTCTCGTCAGAAGTCCTGCAGAATGAAGTCCTGTATTTCACATTTGCACACTGAATTTCGCAAAAGAAAACATTTGAGTTATACTTTCTAGATATAAAATCTTTAAGATTGAGAGAAAAGCTGCATATTTTTTTTAACGGTTTTTACAACACGATGGGTTAAAATATGTATCCAGATAGTAATGAAGTGAACGGAAAATTCCCCTTCAGAGATGAAAGTATATGAAGACAGCGAAATACCTGCGAAGTCACAAAAAATCCGTTTTGAACATTTGGGAAGAAAGAATATTAATTAAGAAGGAAACAACATATAAAAAAACAAGTAAACTAGGAAAGAAAGTTCCCAAATAAGTAACTTTGAATGAAATCTCAGAGATTCGATAAGAATTCATCTTTCACCATGTATAGATTTACTAAGTATAACAGTTGAATACAATACCAACTCTAAAGGGTACATTGAATTCGAGTGAAGAAGTGGGTGCCGCAAAAGTGAGATGAAAACTTAAGAATTAGAGAAGATTTTACAACAGCAGTCTAAAAAGCTCAGAATACAACTAATGAAGATTGCGCCAACTGAAGATTTTTTCAAAACTTAAATAAATACTATTTAACTTGTGTTTTGATTAGCCTTTTGAAACTGATTATTCAATGAAAAAATGAAAATTTAATTTTATTTTAGCACTGTTAGATTTCATTTAAAAATTTCTCTGTGGCTTCCACCTTGAAGGGATGGAGAAGCTTAAACATCGTTTGAAATATTTCAAATGGTATGACCGAAAACAGTCTAAATTCTTTAAAAAAGTTTCAACGAATTAAAATCATTTTCAATCATATATTCCGTATTTGTCAGTTTCAGTACATATTGTGTACTTTAATGCACATTTTATTTACAGAAAAACATAGTCCATATATAATTTGAATTCTAATTTTTTTTTTCTTTAAGCCTAAATACTTTACATTCAAGCCACTGAAATTTTTTGCTGGTGAAGATCTTGGATATTTTGTATACAGTTTATCCTTAATAAAATATTCTTAAGATTAATTTTTTGAACATTATAGGCACTATATACGATTCCGTAAAATATAAGCTTTAAATTAATCTTCTATTCAATTTTGCTGAAATTCTCTTTGTTACTCTCAGACTATTGGATCAATGTAGCTGAAAAGTGGATCGATTGAGTTAAACCTTTTACTGACTCTAATCCCACTAATATTTTAAATGGTAAATACATAGCAAAACATAAACACAGTGAAATTCTGAGTAAAGTGATTTCTCAGAAATTTAAATAGATGCAAGTTACCTCTGAATCACGTAAGAGTTAAGTCAAAAGATTATGACATTAATTGCAAATAAAACGTCCATGATAGCTCTAGATTGTACAAGCCTCAAATCTAGTTTCCTAATCAATTCAACTATCAATGATTGGCTTTCTTGTACTTTACTTTTTTACTATGAATTTTTCTAGTTGTAAAACTAATGACATTAGGATTTATTTTTCTTTGTTAAAGATCCAACAGTAGTTTTCAAATCTAAAACTAAAACTTATAAAAGACTGAAGTACCAATTTTTCCCCTTATAAAATAAATGAGAGATATTAATTTTAATTAAATATGTTAATTTAGAGGCAAGATAGAACTGGGAAAATTCTATTTCTAAATCTATTATTTTCATTATTAAATAATATCATTAAAACTATTAATAATTCTTAATAATTTAAATATTTACGCGTTTAATATTTAAAACTAATTGTAATATTTGTAATTAGTTGTTAACATTGGAGTAAAACTGTGCTACTCTGGTTCTTTTGTGACGTCATTATTAAAGCTTTTAATAACATTTTTTATAACTCGTTAATATATTGAAAGGAAGAGTAGGTATTGGTTAAAACTTCAGTTTCTGGAATATATATTTTAATCATTGTCATAGTTTTAGTAGAGAAAAAACTCATATCCGCCGCCAGGTGGGATATAACATATCTTTTAATACTAAATATATATAGATACAATTGTTTGATATTTTCATTTGCTAAGCACAATCCATCACCATTTTTTACCAGATTTTCAATTTATTGAAGGATTCAATACCTATAATCTCTTGACATTTTAGTACATGCCGTTTTGAGATCTTGGAAACTTCAAGTTAGTTAAGTTAACGTCACACTGGAAGCAACACGAGGGCTATTCGCGACAGACCTCGTAATTTTGAACCTCGGTCACTTGGAAACTTCAAGATCGTTGATTTTTCTAATTTTTAAGTTAATTTCCTCCTCTATCATTCTATCGTATTTGGAAGTTGATCTAAAGTGTCACAGAGAGCATATGGAGAGTAAGGCGCCAGTTCAGCTGTCGCTCTTGTCATCTGAACGCTGTTCAACATTATGAGGCAGACTGGAAACCGCGGTCGCGAGTCCGCGATCATGACGACTAAGTTACCGCGCCCCGCAGTTCTAAAAGAAGCTTCAAGTTCAGTTGACGAGCGAGGGATAGTGATGAGGAGAAGGAGGGAGAAGAGGATGATTTCACAGAGACCTTTTTGTTCATCTCGGAGATAATAAATCCAGTGTTAATCCTAAGGATTTCTGTTTCGCTTTATTTGTGTGATATTATTAGGAAGAATGAAAAATAGAGACAAAAACTAAAGATCGATGGATGAAAACTCTACCTAAACAGGGAAACGAATCAATGAAACAGCTGATTCAACAAATAGTGGCATCTACTATAGCTATTAGAAAATCAGGAATCTGTAGCGACTACTATTTTTTCTTCCTTTTTCATTTTTTTAAATTAAAAAAAATATTTTATTCCTTTTTCATAACAACGTAGAACATAGTATCAACTAATGATCATCGATTGACCAAGAATTTTAATAGTTGAGGTCATTCAGGTGGTTACAAGGTAATGGCCATTTAGTTCTATTGTAGGCATATTTATGTTTCGTATTTGCATTTTAAAAAAAAAAATTATGGGCTCTTAAAATTGGGTTTTCGTGGTTTTCAATGGTTCTGAAGTCATTTCTTGATAGTTTGGTGATAAATTATGAATAGTTTCAATTTGTAGATTGTTATGATTAACTGAGTTCTTAACATACCATGGAATGTTAGTAATGATTCTAAATAATTTATTTTGTGCAACCTGATGTAAGAAAGGAATTAATGATATAATTGGTATATAATTTAATTTAGATAAAAAAAATTCTATTTATATTATTAAATGGTTTTATTATTTTGCAATTTATACCTGCAAGCATAAAATGCATGACATGCTTAATCAAATAGTTCGTAATTGAATTTAAACTCTGTTCAGAATGTCATTAAAATTTCTTAAGACCTAATTTCCGTTCTGTTGATTCTTTTGCATTTATGTTGAAACTGGGACTTAAATTGATTAGTGAAATTAGAGAAACACGTATTATAATATTTTTAAGAAATAAGGTGAATACAAATATTTGTAAACTAAAAGATAAATTATAAGAAGGGGAAAATTGTGCTCCAAATATGTGACCTAACGCATGAAATTCTGATTTTCTCGAAATTGGTAATGAAAGAAAATATATGTGAACAAGAACTCACAATTCAGAAGTAAGGAAATTTCGCTTATCTGTCAGATAGGCTGTTTTTCTACTTGGGTTCTCGATTAAATCTAATTTAGGCTTCATTCATAGAACAGACTTGTTTGACAACACTAAGTTATTTTATTTCTACGGTGTCCCCCCTCCCACAAAAAAAACCCAATTATCAGAAAGTATAAAATAAAACTTCGCTATTTTATACATTCTACTACAATTCGCTATACTTTCTATTACCGTCATTCTTCGAGGAAGGCAGAAGCATACCTTCGTTTGTGATATAGAGACTAGCATGGCACGTGGTCCCACTCTCCTGTATCTCCTATAGTTTCAACAACATACTCATCACAAAATTTTATAAGTTTAAAACTTATAAGAATCCATTAAATTGATCGCCAATTGATTGGTAGCTAAGCGGCAATAAAATGGTAATCAGTTAAGATGGCAATTTAGAGGGCAAAATTCTTGGGTATACATATATGTGTGTGTTTTTTTTGTTGTGAATTACTTTAAATAATCATTAGTATTATTGTTTATAAAATATTTTTTCCTCTTAAAGATTTTCAATTTTAACTTTGGAATGAAAAAACATTTTGTCTCTTTTTATGTTTTATGGTAGTTTATGATTATGTAATTTTGGCTTTCGAAAATTATTTTTAAAAAAAAAATGCTTTATTTTCCTTTTTTTATTGTTTCCCCCCTTTCTTTGGCACTTATTTTAAAGTATTTACCTTCCTTTATAACGCTATCACTGTTTTATTAAAAAGGATGAATAAAAGCATTTCATTACTGTTTAATTTAAATATTTTAATAGGTAAAAATTCTTTGAGATATTACGAATAAATATTAATTATTTAGAACAATAATAATTATATAAGGGGGAAAATTAATGAAGATAGCGATAAATGTTTAAAAGATTTGTCCAATTAATAGCATTTCAATTCAAACTTAAAGAATATAAGTATTGTAAAAATTAAGCGAGAAAAGAGGAATTTTAAAACTAAAGAGAGCTCTTATATTAAAGATATAAAACATTCAATAAGAAACTCTAGCATAACTTTATTATTTGTAATGTTAATATTTTTGCCATTTGTGATTATTATTTATTTTGTACAATTAATATTTATGCCCGGAAATATTTATGCCATTATGTGCAAAAAAAAACTATATATTATTTTGAATAAGAAGCATCTTTTTAATAATTCTTATTTTAATTAAATTACTAATATCAGTAAAGAAATTTCTATTAGGATCGAAGCTTTGTAGGATAAAATAGGTTATAATATTAATTTTATACAATTTCCTCATACTTTTTAACTCCTTAATATTTCCTTAACTCCTTCTTTCACAAAGTACCAAGTAAATTTAGAACTGTAACTAATGGTTTTTACAGCACTAAAGGAGGTAAAATATATTTTACAAATAGCTGCTGATAGTTTTGATGAGAATGTTATTAATAAAAATAGTTCCGTGAAATTGTTCAATATGTTTATGATAAAGAGATTTACTCAATATATATAGTTATGATTTTGAAGATTTGTTTAATTCAATAGATGCTGAAGATGTAATTAAGTCCTTCTTGTTAATTTTAAACAGTTAAATATGAATAGTTTAATTTCTTAAGAAAAATTTAAATTTCTAATTCAGTTCAAAAAGAAAAATTATTAAGTTTAATGATAAAAATATAAACAAACTAAAGACATACCACATGGTGGTTTATTGTATCAACCTTCAATTTCAATTTTTACTGAATATAGATATTGATATCTTCATAATAACAAAAAAAAGAAAAAACGAATACCCCAACTAATAAAAATCTTTAAGAATTTTGCAACTAATTATAAAAGCAGTTATCGAATTTATATATTAAAAAAGAATATAAAAGTACTACATTGATTTTTCTACAGCTACATTTTAATATTATGGAATGTAGATAGCGTACTTTATTTACATGTAAAGGAAGATTGAATCATTGTTGTGTGTAATCAAAAATTAAAAAAATATAAATTTACATATCGCTCTCATAATTTTCTTCATATAAAAGGGTTTTTAAGGAACCAATTAGTTAATCGTGATCCAAGCAACATTAAAAAAAATTCCATTTGAATTTTGTCAAATTTTTTTAGTAATTAATTTATTGTCAAGATGTTAATAATTTCAAATAATATTTCTGTAAGTTAATAAATGAGTCTAATCGCTCCAGAATGGATCTTTTATGGTATTTTGTTTCTAATCCTACATAAAGAAAATCAGCTTTGTTTTTGTTGTCATCAGCAGAAAATAATTTTTAATAGTTTAAAGATGCGAAAATTGATTTAAATCATTACTTTTACCAAAGATGATTAGGTAATCTTTTAAAGATATAAATAAAAATTTATGTTATTGATATTGTTTTCACCATAAAAGTACAAACTAAAAACTGCTTATGTATTAGTAGCTAGTTCTCCTTGGGAGTACCCGTTTATAAGGTTTTCTGTTAAATGAAATACGATATTCTTGTTATACCAGATTATTGAAAGCATTAAATTTATCAAAACTTATAAATCTTCTTAAACAATATTATTTAAACATATGTAAAAATATTTTTATCATAATAACAATGAAGTCGAAGCTATCTGAAAAATGGGAACTATATTTAGAGATATTTTTTTGCCTTGCCTTCAGAAATATTCTTTACTATTTTGAATAAAAATTATATTACTTTGCTTGTTAATGGTATCTTATAAGATGCGTTTGTAACGAACGATTATTTCTATCCGACTTTTCTGCCGTAGTTCAATTAAATGTAACTAACTCTGAAAGTCAATAACTGCTCCAAAGATACACGTAAGAATAATCCAGCTCAACTATTTATTTATCAATTACAATAATAAGATATTTAATGGGTTATGGCTCTCTTTGGACTCTATTGTTAGATAACCAATTTAAATATCACTGAAATAATATACTCTTACCAAACCCTTCCAGTTGGGGTTGTTTTTCTCCGACAACTCCTCTGCGCAGGCAATAACCAGTAATTATTCTTGATATTATCGGCCTCTTATTAGAACTTTTGTTAGAACTCAGAGTTAACCACACTTTCTCTCTTTTCTCTAAATTTCACTTTACTTATATTTCATTATATCTGAATCATTTCACTTTACTTCTGCCTGCATCTAATTAATGTAGTCACGTTTCATTTTGATTAAAAAGCAATTATTTCATGCAATCAATCTCAATTAAAGTCCCCAAGGTTAGTGAAGAGAAAATCGTGAATTGCCCAACGTCACAAGTTGTAGTACGAAATTTACAGGAATTTTAATGAAATGTATACGGATGATAAGTGTGATGAAATTTAATATTAGCTTTTTTAATTCCTATTTCTTTTTATAGTAAGCTATAATTCGGTTACTAATTTCTAGCTCCCTAAACTTTGTTTCATGAAAATCATTATCATCTTGAAAATGTTTATTAAGCATTTTATAGCCGTAAATTTACAAATAATAGCATAATTTCCAGTTACTTTATTTACTTAACGAGTGATATTTTTTTATGTCTCTAGTTAAATGTTACACTACATTTAGTTTTTAAATATAGATTAATAACTCCTTTAAATTTAATTGTATTTAAATTTATCAAAACTTCTAGAAGTAGCTGATATTTTATACTTATCCTATAATGAATTTCTTCATATCATTAGCTATACATCTGTTAATAGTTAAATTGTTAAGCGATAACTTCGATATCGCTTGTATTTTTATTCCTAATGTCTCTTAAGACTTTGTCCTTAATTACATTCAATGTCCTGTCATAACGAGCGTTGGAGGAATTCATAAACAAAAATTTTTTGAAATCATTACAATCACAGTTTTGAATCGTCTGCAAATTCACATTATGGTTACAATTAAATAAGGATTAATACGCATTTTTATTACATATGAAATGTTCAATATTTATATTTATAACCAGAAAGAAAGATGAGAATAATAATACAGATGAAATTTCTTAAAAACAATATTGAAGTTCATTTTATTAAAAGATATATTTGTGAATTGAAGAGTATAATGTTCAGAACTATGATTAAACTTTTTATTGCTTTTGATATTCAATTTATAAATTAAATATTTAGTAATACCTTGAATAATATGTATATTAGGGCTAACTAGATTATTATCAATATTGAAAACTTTCTGAAACATATTAAGTTCTTTTTCATTGAGTAAAGATATAAAAAACGTGTGTGTAATCTGTATACTGTTAATAATTTCAAAATCTTCATTTAAGCATTTCTCTTTCATCGAGATTCTCTGGCTATTCTACTGGTTGTATTACCTGTATTATTATTATTATTGTGATGAAAGTATTTTTTGTTATTTTTTTTTGCTTAATAGCGTGCAACATAAATCAATTAAAGAGCATGACATTAAGCCCTTAAAGATAAACTTGATTGCAATACCTAACAAAGTAATTCCCTTACCATATTTTCTTTGTAAATAAGTACAACTTTAGCAAAAGGAAGCTCAACGTAGAGCGATTTTATGAGAGTTTTTAAAATTATTGTAATTTTTAATGTCTTGTCTGTGCTGATTTATACTAAAATTGAGATTATAGCAAATTTATACCATATACTCAATATTTTTTCACAATTCAGCAGAATAATACAATTAAAAGTTTTGTAGAAAAAAATTCACAATTTAAATAAACTTGTTCATTAAATAACAAAGTACATCATCTACATCAACCATTATGACACTTTTTTTATGTTAGAATTTAATATTGCTTAACATATGATTTTAATCATTGTAAGATTTATTTGGTTAGCATTTATTTTTGCTTAAATTCTTTATCCAGTGAATTCAAACTATCTTTTTATTAATACAAGCTAGCTCAAGAGAACAACTTATTTCACGAAAGAAACAAGCAAGCCTACGGCAACATGTGGCGCTATCAGTCAAGAAAATCTACACACCAAGGAAATAAAGTTTAGAAACTAACAAATTACTGCACTTATCGACACTGGAAGTACCATCAGTCTACTACGAGAAAGTACCAGCAGAGGAATCATCGATCCAACGAATCTAGCGAAGAACAAAATTCTCTTAACCGGCATATGTGATGCTCAAATCATTACGATAGGATCTTTCAAACAAGAATTTCAGATGGATGAAGAAAACTATACAGTAACTTGGCATGTGGTACTACAACGAAACTGAAGTTCGAAGCAGTCATAGGTTCCGATTTTTTAGAACGAGCATCAGTCAACTTCAGGAAGAATGGTGTAGAATTTGTTAAATATGAAAATCAAGCATTCTTAATGCAGATACTATCGTAAAACGTCGAAAAAGTAGAACTGAATCAGATAGGAGATTCTGAGATCAGAAAAGAACTTACGAAAATGATAGAAAGCTACAAGCCTGAAAAGACGGCAAGCGCCGATGTCACCATGCGAATTATTTTAAAAGATGATGAACCAGTTTGTCAATCTCCACGTCGATTAGCATTTGCGGAAAGAGAAGAAGTAAATAAACTGATAGAAGAATGGCTCATTGAAGGCATCATACGCGCAAGCTCATCAGAATACGCCAGTCCAGTCGTAATGGTCAAAAAGAAAGATGAAACTTCGAGAATGTGCGTATATTTCTGAAAATTCAATCAGAAGCTAGTGAAAGATAAATTTCCTTTACCTCTCATTGAAGATGTTTTAGATACGCTATAAGAAGCAAAAGTTTACTCCACGTTAAATTTACGAAACGGTTTTTTCCACGTCAGTGTTGATGAAGATTGCAGAAAAGTCACGCCTTTTATCGTTCCAGATGGATAGTTATAGTTCAACAAAATTCCTTTTGGGTTAAGAACGAGCCCAGGTGTTTTTTCAGAGATTTGTCACTAGCATTTTCAGAGACCTTACACGTCAAAGAATTTTAGTAAGCTATGTGGATGGCCTTATTGTTCCAGCAAAAGTTGAAAAGGAAGGACTCCAAAAACTTAAAAATGTTGCAAAGAAATATGGTCTGGAGATAAAATTCAAGAAGTGTCAGTACCTAACGCGAAAATTTGAATTTTTAGGTCACATAGTAGAGAATTGAATTATCAAGCCCTCAGTCGCAAAGACATTAGCAGTTGCTAAGTTTCCAGAACCAACGATCGTAAAGAAAGAGCAAATTTTTCTAGGATTAACAGGATATTTTCGAAAATACTCCAAAGATTACTCGAAAATTGCGAAACTGTTAAGCAACCTCATAAGGAAAAAAAAATTCATTTGTTTTTGGTACACCACAGAAAAAAGTATCGAAAAGTTGAAGAAAGTATTGGTCTGAAGATCCAGTCTTACGCATTTACAAATATAGAAGAAAAACAGAATTTCAAAGAAAAGATGCCAAGAAGAACATAGAAGAAATACAAT
>BMAW01028150.1:370191-435149 GCA_019974015.1 Nephila pilipes | reverse complement strand
AAAAAAAAAAAAAAAAAAAAAAAAAAAAGATGCCAAGAAGAACATAGAAGAAATCGAAAATCGGAAAGTTTACAACAGGAAGAGCAAAAAAAAATCGGCGGATGTGGAAAAGCTCCAGAATACAAAAAAGCTGATATGATAAAACCTTTTTCTATTAACACCATTTAAATATCAAATGTTCATAGATATTATTTGGTGAAGCTGGTTTGATTTAATTTCATGCTATGTTATTTTCTCTTCATTTACTCGATATTATCTTATGTTATTTACATTTCTATATTTGCTTATTTACATTTTAAATTGCCTTATATCAGTACTTTTTATCATTCCTGTATGATAAAGTGTTTCAAAAATTCATTACATATTTTGCTCCATGTGGAATATTTAAAAGTTTCAATATTAATTTTTTTTTTTCTATTTTGTGTTATTAGTTATTTTGGAAATGTATGAAATATAATTAGTGAAGATTTGCAAATTCCAGTATAGCTGGAGGCCAGCTCTATTTGAAGTGGTTGGACTCTGTAGGATTTTCCCGCTAATTATCAAAGTATTAACTGTATTTTGAAAGATATTGTAAAACCAGTTATTCGATAGATGGCTCTCCTCTGCTCTTCTCCGCCTTCTCTCTTCACCCGATGTAGCAGAACTCCGAACGGCAGCGAAGCGTTCCAAAGCGCATCGCCGATATGCTATAAAACTGGGCTGCCATCTATCTTTCTAGAGGGAACTAGTTAACGTAAAATAACCTGTACATAGTCATTCTGTAAATAGTATTACTTCATGAAATCAAGAATAAAATACTGATTCAACTTCGAGCCTCTTGAGTGAACTGGTAAATGACAACAATGAACATTTTCCCCTTAGACTCCGAAGCACCAGGAGGTGTCTTGTCCAGACGGATACCACCTACACACACACACACACACACACACATATATATATATATATATATATATATGCATATATACACAAACAGTACATTTTATTTTACAAACAAATAACACTCTAAGAATATCCAAAATTAAAGTAGAGCAATTAGGAATGAAACAACTAGGTATTCAAAGAAATCACTAACAATCAGATTAATATTCATGCAAACCAAATAAAAGAATATTTAAATAGTTAAACAATTTAAAATTAAAAGCCCTGAGAGGCAAAAACTTCAAAATGAACTATTAAGCAACCAAGCAATTTAAAATTAATAAAAAGGACTGAAAAGAAAAATTTAGACAAATGGGGATAGTATAATTATTTCTGTTTCACACTTTGTAATGGAATAACCAGTGTTTATACCGGTAATTACTGATTAAACAATACTTTCAGTGAATCATATTTTAATAAAATATGGCAAACTAATGTGGTAAACTAAAATGAGGTATATGATATAATTAAGTGAATTATAAAATGAAAAGATGGTATTAAACCAAAATTCAGCAAATTCAGATTTTCAACCACTTAAAAATGAGGGCAAACATAGTAAAAATATTTTCCATTTCACTACAAAATATATATTTATATTTAAATAATTATCAAAAATATTATAATACTAACTAAAAATCTGAACTAAAAAGTGAGATTAATTTAAACCAAACAATAATCACAAATGTAATCAATGTAAAACATAATGTAACATAAAATATTTACCAACGTCATCATAAACAAAATGCTGAAACTTTTTAAAGAATACAAAATTAATAGCAGAAAGAAATTAACTACCTTTTCAAAAAAAAACTTGAACAATTTGCGATAGCATAATACAAACATAACTTTTAAAAACATTTACAAACATAGAAAACACTACACAATTTCTTACCATTACGTGCATGAACGCGTACCATCTCTCCATCAAAAAATTCGCCACTTAAGTAAAAGTTGATTGACTGCTTTAAATGAAATCACACCAGTAGATTGATTGATTTAAAGACACAAAAAATTATTTACTTAAAAGAACTTAACAAAAAAGTATAGAAAAGATATTGGAATAAGCAATATTTAGTAAGTCAAAAATTAACTTTGATAACTTTTTTAAAATGTGAAAATAGATTGTAATGAAGTTATACAAATATGTCAACTTCAAGTGTGAAAAAATCTAATTATTAAAAAAAAGATGTATATATATATATATATATATATATATATATTATATTAAGATTCTAAAAACATTTATGTATATAATATTTTGTACATATAAAGTGGGAAAATTTTATTTATATGCAGGAAGTTTTTGCCGAATTTCACTTGTAATCTGCTTTTATTATGTACAATAATTCAGAAATTTGTCATTATTGTAAAAATAAGCAGTCCAGATATTTCTGTGATGTCAAATTATATTAGGATTTCATAATTAGTTTTTTTAAATTTCCTATAATACAAATTTGCATTTTTTTTTACAATTCATTTGCTTATAAATCTCTACACCATTAGGTCAAATGCATAATTATATATAATCTATGTTCTTGAAGGTTTTCTTCCCAGTTTAGGCTATAAATTTAAAGCAACTTTTTTCAAAAATTTAGAATGAAAATAAGTTAAGCTTTATTCTTCTGTTGTGCATTATTTTATGCCTTTAAATTTTTCCATTTGTTGCAAAAATTAAAAAAAAAAATTTATACTGCTCATTTATATATCAAATATTTTTCTGGAAAATTCATGATAACTTACAGAAGAAGCATTAAAAAATACAGCGTCACTATCGGTACGAGTAATTTACTTTAAAATTCTTTGCCGAAACCTATAGAAAGTTTTATGTCAACATATCTCTTCGACCTTTGAAATCGAGATTCAAATAACAGGTTTCACTAGCAATGACAAAGTAAACGAAAATGTTTTTAAATACTGATAAGTTTTTTCCTCTCAAGAGTTTTTATTTTCTTTCCCAGGAATACCTTATTCAATTTGTCTTCAGTTAAACTGTGACGCTCTGGAAAGAAAGCGAAATTGCGATGCGAACATACTTCTAGCAAGAAAGACGAAAACTCTTTTGAGCCACCGATCCGTAGAAAGCGAGAGTTAAAAATTGAACAGTAATGAAAGAGGGGTGAAATCCTCTTTGGAAAGAGAGGGAAGTGGGTGTGTTTTGGGGGCGAGCTCATGATAAGTGAAGTTGGGCGGTGGGGGAAATAAAATGTTTTGCATACAGCGGAAAGGATATGGGTTTTATTTATTCATTTGATTGAGGAAAGTTTACAGGATGAACTGTTTTTCTGCCTCGAAAGTCGGGTTGTTGTAGTGTGCTATTGTGTAGAAACTAGCATATATAGATAAGAATTCTTCATTTTTAGGATTTTCTTCATTCAGAGGGACATATGCTAGTCGCTCAAAATGAACAATAATTGAAACGACTTTCCTTCGCCTAGAGATTCTGTCTAAGGGTCGCTAAAAATACTTGGAGAAATTATGATGGAAATATTACCACAAAGTGAATGCCACATTCATATCTATGCAAAGCAGAGGCTACACACAGTGAAAATTCCTGATGAAACATCTTACCAAGGATTTAAAGTCCATTTTGGAAATAAATAATACAGCTTAGGTGAATTTTATACGTTTATTGTAATTCACTCAGTTTTAATAAGGAATTAAAACGCAAAAAGTAAAATCTGATGACATATATTTATACGGTGAAAAGCTGTGTAGAAAGGGAGAGGCGAAAAGAAGGCTGCAGCGCTATATTTTATATGTGAGAAGAACGTGGAAGTCCAAAAAAATCTGTTAACTCATCAATAAAAAGGGATTCCCAAAGCTGGCATTAGTAGTTCTGCTAACTAACACAGCGATTCTTCGACTTGGAAGTTTTATAGCTAGAGTAAAAGTTGTATTTAATACGTGCAAGAAGATTGGTAGGATTTGGTAGGATGTTAAATAGAGGAAGAGTACGCCCGGAAAGACAAAGAAAGTTCATAACACATTCACGCATACTTTCACCCTGCTACACACACACAAACATATATATTCAGCATTTCGTTATGCTTTTGCAACAATCGAATAAATTCAAATATTTCGATTTTCCGTTTGTGTAACGTTACGTCAACAAATTTTTAAAAAAATTGAAAAATAGGCTCTTAAAGATAAAGACATAAAAGCTTTTTCTCTGGATAGTATGGAAAAGTATTTAAGAATAGAAAAAAGATTTTAGCATGTTTTATAGAGGATGTGCTTTAAAATTTCATCTAGTGGGGTGGGTGAAGGGGTCTAAATTCGCTTTTAGCTGAGATTTAAACATATAACATAAAAATCTTTATTTAGTAGGTTAATAATTGAAAAATGTGTGAATTAAAAAGCTTATTAAGGGAAGGAAACAGTTACATTTTTTTTCAGCTAAGGAGAAATAGAGCATAAAGCTTGTAACGAAATTTAAATCCTCCCTCCTTAAAAAATATAAACAGAATTTTTTTTTGTAGACTTAAAAGTAAATTATATTAAATGCACTAAAGAAATTTAAAAAATTCTTGCATATTTAAATACATTTTTAGTAATGTTTCTAACAATATATAAAACCTCGAGTGATGTAAAATATTTATCATTTTTAGTTGTTTTTTCTAAGAAAATAAATAGTATGTTTTAAATATAATTCGAACAAATCATTTGACATTGAAGTGACTGTTTTGCTCAAAAGGGAAATGAATTTTCTTCCATTTCAGCAATTCAAAGCTGGACATTTGAGTGAATACTGTGAATCTAGTGTAGCCGGTCGATCTTCTCTCCCAACACCTGGTGATTTGTGAAAGAAAGTTTCAGAGGTCTCTACTACTAGAAAATTGTATAAAGCTCATTTGGTAATAATGTATTTGTGATTGTAAAAATTTTTATAGCTTCTGTACTACATTAGTACTCATATATTCTTTTTGACACACATTGTTTATGTATTTTAAATAATATTGTTAGAATTCATGTATTGAACTTTGTAAAATGTATAGCATCATATAGGGAACCTACACAATGTCTTTTAGCATCTGAGCATAAAAGGCCAATAGTTATATTATAAAACTTATTTTAAAGTTCTCTCTCAGAAATATAAAGGAAATTATCATATATCTATCTTAATAAGGGATTGTAAGAGCATATAATTTTAGGAAAGATATGTATGTTTTGAATTAGGAACTTATCTCGCACTGAAAAAAATATCTTCATTTGTATGATAGACAGGGAATAAATCTGTTAATTGTATGATCCTGACTTAAATCTCGATTTATATATTATATCATATTACAAATCCTTTATTTATAAGAAGAGTATATAAATTATTGAAAACATTTCTGTTTAAACAGACGCATTACAAGTATCTTTGTGTAGAGTAAACAATTTTACAAAATATTGAGTTTCTGCCTCTTTATTATTATTATAATCGAAGCTTAAATTTTTAACTTCAGTGCGTCTTTTACATTAACTTTACTATGAATTATTGGGTTTTATTTTTAATTCATAAGTTTTTTCTTATGGTTAACTTTTTCCTTCTTTCTTTGGTTATAATTGAGAAATGAAACAAATTTACACAAAGCAATAAAACCTTTAAGGACGAATATTTGAAAAATACAATTATTAATGATCCTGCATGAACATGTGCGTAATTTTTCCATTTTGCATGCTTGGAATTTGAGTACATAGTTGAGTTTATGATAGAAAATTAAAAAATTTCCATTAATATTTTTCCATGACTTAATTTCAAATTGCTAGTATAATGGATATAAGATGCATATTGCAGAAGCTAAATACTAAATTTACATACAAATAGGTACATTTTCTTAAAACAATTATGTACAATTTATGTCTAAAAAAATAAGTAAATAGGGCATCAAAATTTAATATAATTCTGAGATCAGCTGATGTGTTGTTACTGATAAAACTGTCTTTGGGATATTATTTGTTTCAGTTTGTTCGTAATCGGATCACTGTCTGGTGGGCAGTGATCTGTAATAAAAGAATTAATAATTTCATTGATAGTCAAACATATGTTTATTTTTGCATAACATCACAAATAAATTTAGTTACCATTATAGTAATACATATAAACTTTCTCAACATAGAGAATTTTTTTAAATCTTTTCTCAGTGTAAACGTAGTTAAAGAGGACTCTTGAAAAGTCTGTATTAAGTCAATATTTTTCATCAATGTACTGAAAAAGTAGCTTATTTATAAAATAAGGTAGCATTTAGTAACTGTGGTTGTAGTGTTTTATTTTATATTTATAATATTTATTTTCATATGTAATAAAATTTAAGCTGATATAAATTTAATTAGAAAAAAATAATGTTATTTTTTTATTATTGGGAATATTGATATTGAAAAATGATCTTAAGCTGATTTTCATTAAATCATAAAGACAAAAGACACACTCGGAACATATTTCAGTCAAAAATTATGTTTCATTATTCATTTAAACTTGTTTGGTTATAATGTATAAAATAGACTTAATTTAAAATGTCAAAAGAATTATTCAATAAATAGAAATAACTTCATTTTACATTCTTCATTTTACATAACTTCATTTTCATTTTCAAATATCCTTATATTATTGCAGCTTAGAAGTTCAAAGATGCAATTAAATTTCTTTTGAGGAAAAATATTGAAATATTGAAAAAGATTGAATGATATAGTTAAATACGTAACTTAACATGATATAGAGAAGTTAATTTTGAAACATATGTCTACCTAAGAGTTTCAGTTTGCTTGTTTGTCATTTCACTTTACGATACAATAGCTTTGATAATTGTTCACTAACAGTAATTATTTTACAATTTGACTTTTTGGACTTGAAATTAAAACTTGGTATTCAAATATAGATTTCATCTAATGAAAAAATTCTTAAAAATTTTTGCATTATTTCAAATTTTTATATTTTTATTCAACAAAAATATTTTTCTCTTTTTCATGGCTATTTGTTTATTATGAAGTATTTCTTCATCTGATTCATGTGAATATGCAATAATATCGAATTTCTAGTTCATTGTTGTTCCTTCTGAGCATTTATGATATTTTTGGAAGCATTTTTTTTTCTTTAAACAATCTTAATATTTAATTGTTAAATGCGAAATAATACTATTCACACATTTAAAACTTACTTTTTTTCTTAAATTTCTGTTTTCTAACTTGGTTTTGAGAAAATATTACTCTTATTTCAAATTGTCTTCCAAAGAGTCAGTTGGCATTTTTTAATATATTTTTCTTTAATGGTATATTTTATCACTTTTATTGATGTTATTTTAACACTTCACTCCCCAAATAACACAGTTTTTGTGAATGAATTGGAATTAATTTGCCTTATTTGTTAGAGATGTGTAACATTGTCGAAAGATATACGGGATTATATTTCAAACCTTATAAATGCATGAACTTTATTACATTAAAGATGTATAATATGCATATTGTTACATAATAATCTATTATAATTAAGAAACATGTTAAAGAAATTTCAAGTGCTCATGGATTTTAAAACATTAACATAATTTTAAGGTTAATGTGAAATAAATTTTTATTTATTTTTTTAAAAATTACTTCCTATTTTATATAATGTTTCTTTTTTTTTTTTTTTCATTTAAACAAGAATGAATCTGTTTTATATAATTTAGGATAATATTAATATAAATAATATATTAATTTCAAATTTTAGATGATAATAGATGATAAATTTTTTTTAACTTTTAGAATGAAACTTTTCTGCTAAAAAGAAAGTATTTTTTTAAGAAATTTTTTTTTTAAGACATAGTCAAAATACAATGATTACTTTTAATTTAGTCATATTGAAAAATCAATCCTTTGAACAATATGCAAATCCTTTTGAAAGAGCTTTTTTGTGAAATATCAATGATCATAGTTTTTTTTCTATTTCATTCTTAAACCTAATTTTTACTCAAGTATTTTTTATAATTCTGGCGCTGATGCTCTGCTGAATTTTTGTTTATTTGTTATACCTTAAGGAATCGTTAATCCAGCAGTTTGAAAAAGTGATGAGGTTATTTTCTAATAATTTTAACACAATTTGATGTTTGATTTAATTATTTATTTTATTTTACATTGTGTGTGTGTGTGCGTGCATAGCACGTCATTGTTTTTACTGTAATTACATGACTGAGAACAATTGATTTCCTATCCTTGTACTTATAAAGTATTTCAAGACAATCACAAAACAAAACTATTTTCAAAGATTATTTAAACTTTGTTTGAATAATGCATTTCTCAAGGTATTTTATAGGTTTAGTAATTCTGAAAACCTAACTGTATAATTTAATATTCTGCTGCGAAAGCAATAAAGAAGTATATTTACAAATCCACAACCTATAACAGGAATTCATTCAGGAAGTTTTTGATAAAGATTTTCAGCAGAATTATGCAAAAATATTTGTATAAACGGATCATATATTGGAAGGTAATGAAATTTTTAAAAATTGTTTTTATTGTTGAATGCAATTTTATTTTCAAATAGAAAAAAAAAAATATTTCATTTTTAAATTTTTTAAATTTATTATTAAATAAATTACGTGAAACATAATTCTTTAATTTTGGAAATTTTTGGTTATCTTTAAGCATTAAATATTTTAAGGCTTCCATATGTACATTATATAATTTACATTATTATTGAAATAATTAAATTTTCTTCAATTTAATATGAAGTAAGGATTTTATATAGAAACATATAGAAATATTTATTTTACCAGAGTATATAGTGGAAGTTGCAAAGTTTTTATAAGTCAATTATGTTAGGGTGAAATAAATTTTTTTTTACTACAGAAAACACAATTATTTTACTTTTCAATTTTTTAAATTAATTATTGAATATAAAATATTTAAATGCCTACATGGATATTACCTAATTTGTATTATTATTTTATGAATAAAATAACCATCAATTTAATTTTCAATAGAAATTTTAGCTGGAAATTTACAGAAATATTTTTTTCCAAAGCATAAAATGGAAATTAATAAAAAAAAATTTAGAAATTGATTGTACTGGTAAAAAGGTTTTTTCCGACATTTTTATATCATAAATTTATTAATTTTTTTTTTAAATTTCCAATAGTTTATTAAGCATTAAATATTTTAATTTTGCCGTATGTATCTTACCTAATTTATATTCATATGGCAAGAAAAAATTAATCAGCAAATTATTTTTTTTTTATTTCTTTAAATACTTATTTTATTTTTTACTAGTTAGCCTTCCAAGGGGCTATTGTTTCCGTTGAATCACTTTTGGCGTTCTAGCTCACTTTTCAATTTCTTATCGTTTGCTTAAATTTAATTACATTTCACTTAAATATATTCAATTTTATAATTTATCGTTCGCTACAATTTTAATTACATGTAACTGACATAAAATTCAATTTTCAATAATTTTTTTTTCTCTTCAATTTTAAATATATTTAGCTTAAATAATTCAATTTAATAATTTATCGTATCCTTTAATTTTAATATCGGAAAATTTACTACTGTCCATTTCTGGATACTTCATCGTTTACTTTAATTCTTATATTTAATTGAGTAGTTTAATAATTATTATTAAAAAAAAAACGCACCTTAGGTAGCTAAATCTGTTCTTTGTAAAACTTTGCATAGAACTTTTTTTTTTATTTTTACAATGTTCAATTCGTTATTATTCTAATGCTACCATATGCATAATACCCAGTTCTTATTAACAGTGCTTGAATAAAAATGTTTCAGTTTCATAACCTGTATAATATTTAAAATGTTTGGATGTTCAAATATGGATTATTCTAATATAATTCTTTAAGTAATCCTCACTCATCTAAGAAATACTTTGAACGTTTTTTCTGTGGTTAATTTTTTACACATTATACAGGTAAGAATTTTCTTTTTTGCTTATCATTTTAATTGTAATTCTTGATAAAAAATTTGATAAATAAAAATTTTTCTATAGAACATAGATTTCCATTAAATATTGTACATGTATTTTCATTTTTTAAGATTTTGTTTTAGAATGCACAAAAGAAAATTACTTTAGTGTGATAGTAAATCATAAGAATATGAACAGAAAATAGTTGCATTTCCTTATATAAAGTTACAACACTAACACAAAACTGTAATCATGTATTACTTTTCAATTTCTAATTAAGAATTTGCCAATGAATTTCCGAGTTTTTGTTGTATTTTTGAATGTATTATTTTAATGATGAGTATAAATTTCACATTTTTAAAACCAACATTTCATACCTATTTTTTATGATTCTCTCTTCATTACTTTGAATGTCAAATCGCAAATAACGTATATAAGACTTGAGAAATATTTTTTGCTCATTTAATTTTGGAATTATTATATTTTTATCATACCATTTTGTTTTTCAATGCAACATATTTATTTTGAAAGCTTAACTTTTTTTAAAAAATTAATAATATTTTAGTTGACAATAATACTTTGTGTAACTGCATTTAAAACATCTTGCATTAAATGTTTACTAATCATAAATTTAATTATTTTCAATTTGAAGAAGGGGGAGATAATTCATATATATCACACATATCTAAAATTTCATGAATGTAATTTAAAATTATACCTCAATATTCATATGATTATTTTATTAGGGTATATGTTTCCTCTTTTTGGAGATAAAGGGAAAAAGGTTATTTTCCCTCGATGCAGAAATGAACTTTTTCCTTTTCCCAATAAGACTTTTATAATATTTAATAGTTTTATTTTTTATTCCTATTGTAAAAAATGATTTTAATGGCACCAACGCAACTTTTAGAGAACTACATTAAATTTATTTAATTTGTACTAACTTTAGGAATAGCCTTTAAAAATTTCTTTCAAACTGCTAAAGGGAAGTATTGAGGGAAAATTTTGAAACTTAAAATTTATAGTAATTTCGATATGAAGAATGATTACAAATTTATTTCCTCTTCATTAATGTTTTGTTTTATTTTTGACAGATGTTGATATAATTAATGATGATTTTTTTTATTGCTGATTTTTTAGATGTGTGAAAACAAAATCATTTTTAAGTCCTGAATTTTTTTAGTATCATGAAAGAAAGAGAATTTTTTAAAAAGGTTGAATTGAATTTTATTTTGTGACATTTTTTAAGTTTTGATTAGGAATGGCAAACCATGCTACTTTTACTGAATTTTTATTGTATTGTTTGTATAGCAAATATTTTAATGGGGTTTTAATGTTTTTATTTTTAAAATTTTTATGTGCAATTTATCAACATAAATTAATTTAAATTTCTTTTCTTTTTCTGAACTAGACTTTGTAAATAGAAATTGTTTGTATTCTATACTGTATGATTTTTCCTGACTACATTCCAATTATTTTCATTTTCCAATTTGCTCATTTTCATTTAAAATGGTTGAATGAAAAACTAATTTTTCGATATGTAGATGCTCAATTTATAATTTGATCAAATCCAAAGCAAGTAAATTATTGCTTCAAGTACTTCACATTATTTGCTACTAAATTCCAATTTTTCTTGTTTTTAACAATTTTCAATCCTGTATTTTGAACCAAAAACTGATTTAAATTTCCATTCCACATTTTTTTCTGTCTTTCATGTCGTTTGCCAAACATTTTACATCATAATTTATTTACCTGTGTTTTGTAATAACTTCCAACTTTTAATTCATGTCTTTTAAAACTGTTTGCCTTATCGGGGAGAAAATTACCACCAAAATTTGTTTGCTTTATATATATATATATAAAACTGGCTTATTATATCATGTTCAGTATTTTAATATTGTCATTTAACATGATATTTTATCATTCATTTTATCTTTGTGTGGTTTTAAAATATTTTATGATATTTTTCAAACAAATGTTTTGCTCAACTTAGCCAGACTTGCCTCTTACGTTGTAAGCAATCACAGTCACTTATTCCATATTTAATCTACACTAGAATTAAAATATAGAACAGTTGTATGGTGGTTTGAATTGAAATAGATAATAATTTTTAACATTTTTATTTTATTTTTTGAATCTTGAATTTTTCTTAAAATTACATTTCATTTGTGTGTTAATTATAAATGTTATTAATATTTTTATTATTAATTTATTCTTATATTAGTAGATTGTGGTTCCGATTACAAAAAAATATACTATTTTTAGTTGTTTATTGTATTTTATTTAAATGCAATCAAAAAAGTTAAATTTAAACTCAAAAGTACTAAATTTTTTGAAATTAAAATAAAATATATGATTTATTATTTTCATGCTAGTATATCAACCTAATTTGTACTCTGTTTTGTAACATCCCAGGATTATTTCCTTCACTAGGTTGTTCTATAAGCAATAATTATTTAAACAGTCACAAATCAATAGTCAAACGTATAGAAATGAAGACAGCTAAGAGTTATATTATCCGAATCTGTGAATATTCATATCTTAATTACTATATCTGGATTACTCCCTACATACATTCGAATTTACATATTAATCTTATGCATATCTACTTAATTGTTGTAGATTAGTTGGCTCAGTAATAGACTTTGAACCATATTCAGCTCTTCACTAACCTACAATTCTTATCAAATCCAATTTCTTTATTGATAACACTCTAATCTAGTACTATAAACTCTCTCATTAAATTCTTCCCTGCTTATAAAGGCAAGTCATTATTTTCTAATTTACATGAATCCCGTCCTGTTCGAGATATTTCAAGAAACGACCAAACTTATACCATATTGGCGTTAACTCGACGAAAGCGGTCCAGACGTTTATTTTCTCCTTTACAGGATTATTTCAAGTTCGTTTGACAACATTTTCCGAATTGCTTTCCCTCTTTAAAGGCTTAAAATTTTGATAGGTAATTGTGGAGGGTTGCAGCGACACAATGAACGTTGACAGGAAATTTTATGACTCATTAAGGACCCCCGCTCTTGCTCTTAGGGTTGATACATTCGTTCAAATGGGGGAGGGGGGGAAAGTTCTGTAATTTTCCCTTCCATGGGTATCAGTAAATGTGTGCATGTCAAATTGGCTTGAGATTTTATTTTTTGCGTTTCAATTAAATATATTATTTGATGTAGAGTTTTCGTGATATAACCGAATACTTAAATGAACCAAAAAACCCTTTGAAGATTAAAATACCTTATATATATTCACTTTTAATTATTGTTAATTTGAAGCCTTAACAAATTTTGGCGAGGGGAGGAGAATCTGCAATTTTACATAGTTGGACAAATTACTTTGTCTATGTCTTATGCATTGTTAACTCACATTTTTTTTTTTTTTTTTCTTCTTCACATTGAAATTGCGAACGGGATTAAGTTTCTGTAAAATATCTTTCAATCTCTAAAAATATCGCTAAATAAGTATCTATAAAATATCTGTTTAAATTCAAAGAATATATATAAAAACATTGAATATATTCTATCGTTTTATTTATCATATTTTAAGGCTGCCTTCAGCTATGTTAAAGAATAGGCTCCAAAGTTCGAATATATTTTATGGTGGAAGAAAGGCTTCAATATTAATGTTAATTACTATGGATATAACACATATAATTATTTATTAAATAGAGTTCTTAGAATTGTGTTGTTTTTTTTTTTAAAAAAAAAATATGCAATTTCTTACCTTCATGTAAAATGAATGTTCAATTTTCTATGTGTTACAGTATAGGAGACAAAATGTTCGAACACATTTATTGACTGAAACATAATTGAATTAGATAATATATATATATTATCTAATTCAAACCAGAATACTGTTTAAAGTCCATATTAATCAATTTCTTAAGATTTCAAAATATTTATTTACTTATTATTGACGAATATCGGACTGTCTGTAACAGATGATACGAGTTTTTTTCCCCCTGGAAAATGTACTCTTGGGAAGGAATGCTTATTTCTGGTGAACATTTGCATTTACTTTCTAAAATGAAATTATAGCAACTTGTAAATTGCGACAAATGGCAAATAATGGAGAAAATAATTACATTAATACATTATGTTTTATAACAAACAAACAAAAACTATACACCTAGAAGGAGTTATCCGATGGAGACAAAAATTGGCGGATGGGAAAATTATGTACAGAATAAAAAATTATTAAAATTTCAGAAAAATTGAAGCATTTATTTCAGAGTTTCAGAGTTACAAAGTAACGAGCTCAACAAGGTGTTGACCCACCTCTAACTACCACACGACGTGGCATACAGTGATAAAGCTCCCTGATGGTCCCCTGCGGTATTTCTTGTCAAATTTGCTCCAATTGTTGGGCTAGGGCATCAACATTCCCTGGTAGATTCAGTTGCCTTCCCATCATATCCCATACATGCTCGATTGGAGAGAAATCTGGCTAGCCAAGGAAGTGTTTTACAAGCTGCAAGACAGTTCATAGCAACATGTGCCATATGTGGCCTAACATTATCTTGCTGAAAAATAAGGCCAGGGTACTGCAAAAAGAAAAGTGGCAAAACAAGTCTCAGAATGTCGACGACGTACCGCTGTGCTGTAAGTCTGTCTCAACCCATTAGAGACATTCTAGTTGTTGAGGTGCATAACCCTCTTGGGCTTTAATCCCCAGTTTTACTATTTTTTAAAAGATGAACCAGAACCAGATATGATCCAGAACTTTGTTATTACGCTTGCCCATGAATTAAGGAAAATAATAGGTATAAGTTAAAAATTTAAGGAACATGAAAGTTAACGAGCAATCCTTGATATTTAATTAATTAAAATTAAAATATAAATAATATCTTATGGAAATAGGCTTAAATGTATAGTTAAGATTTTATTTAAAAAAAGGTTGTAAAATTAAATATATGATTTATAAATTGTTTTTATGGTTGATCAGTGTTGAGTATATTTTAGTTGGAAAAAGTTTATTATTTGGCATTCTTGCACTTAGAAATTATTTATTTTAAGCTTCATGAAAAAATCATTTATTGATTAGGTAATTAAATAAGGCTATTTCGTTAAATATTAACCCTCTAAGCGTTTCACACGCTTTTATTCGTACTGTTCGAGATATTCCGAAAGTGTTTGCGCCGTATAATCCCGTGTGGCTGAGAGCGCACCGAAAGCGTCAGAGCCCTCCTTTTTCGCCATCACAGGATGTATTCGAGATCGTTTGCGCCGGGTTTTTCTGCAATTCCTTTCCCCCCCTTTTAAAAGTTTTACATCTTGTTAGATAATTGGGGAGGGTTGCGGACACACAATGAATTTTGACAGGAAATTTTATGGCTCACAAGGGAACCCCACTCTTGCCCTTAGGGTTAAGACATTTTCCATTGAGACATTCGTTCAAGAGGGGAAGGGGAAGATTTCCTTTCAAGTGTGTTTGTCGGTCAACTTGAGTTGAGATTTTATTGGGTTTATGAAAGAAATGCGTCCTTTGACCTAGCTTTCGAGATATTTTTTTTATTTAAACCAATCCAAAAATGCTTTAAAGTTCAATCATAAAATTAACTAGATTTTATTCCTATTTTTTAATTAATATTCATTTGGAATCTTAACAAATTTAGATAGAGTATATAAATTCTACATTTTTATATTGTTGGACAAATTACTTTTTCTATGTTATCTTTGATTGCTAAAAACTCACCTTTTTTCCCCTCACTTTAAAATTATCAGATAGAGTTAAATTTTTATATTATATCTATAAATCTCGAAAAACATCGCTAAATATATATCTATAAAATATTTGTTTAAATGCAGAGAATGTATGAAAACAATAAATACATTCTATTGTTTCATTTATGTTCTTTAATCACTACTTTCAGTTCTTAAAATAATAATTATTTCATAATAAAGTGTCAAAAACTAAAAAAAAAAAAAAAAAAAAAAAAACGAACGAGTCAAAATCAGAAACGCTGTAAGATTTTCAATTATTACAAATGAATAATTTTTAAGCTTCTGTATTTCATTACTTTTAAAAAATTCTAATACATTAATAAAATAATACCAAAAAAAACAAACTTTTTTTTAATTCTGATTTTTTTTTTCACAATTTCAAAACCAGATATTCAGGACAGCTTACACACGATATTTTGTAATGTCATATTTTGAAATACATCCAAATTATAAATAAATGAACTACATCTTTCTTCAAAGAAAAGAAGAATGAGGTTTCCCTCTCAAATTAATATTTTTCAAACTTGATTTTTCGAATAATTAGTAATTAAAAGCGTCGGCACACATTTATATTTGTTCATACGCATTAGTGTCAACTGTACATTTGCATAGATACTTTTGATTACTAATTATTTGAAGATTCAAATTAAAAAAGTATCCACATGTGTATAATCTCTTATAATTAATCTTCTGTTAAAGGATAACTGAAGTACATGTAATTAAAATCCGGACATTTTTTGTAATCTTAACAATATACTACTAAGAATTTTACAAATGCTAACCTGAAAATCTGCTTTTCAAATTACGATAAAAATATTTATGTATGTTACATACAAAGTTAAAAATTATTAATTACAAAAACTTACAATTCTATGAAAATTTAAAACGTAAAATTCAAAATTTAATATATTTCATCGCCAGCATATTTTCATATATTCCGTAAGTTTTTTACAAATCAGTTAAAAATCACACGTTATTAGCAAAAAGTAGTCTGAACAATTTGATGAATATAAAATAAAAATTTTACTTGGAAGCAGAGCTGAGATGCTAAAACTTCGGTATACAAAAATTATGAGCATATCTACAATAGTTTTAAAAATAATCATTTTAAAATTCAGTTCGAAATGTGTTCGTTATATTATACGTAATATTAAATAAAGCGTCAACATAATAAAGTAATGTTTGATGTATTCACAGATTATTAAAAATAGATATAAGTGACATTATCGCAAATGTTAACAATTTTATAATTTTAAATTAAATTATACACTGTTATCATATTGGTGTAGAAGATATAAAACTTGCATCTAAAATAGATGGAAAATGCAATCTGCAGTGCCATAATCTTGAACAGAATACGTCATATTCACTTGATTATGTAGAGTCAGCCTTAGGTAGGAACTACTTGTGCAAAAGCTTAGGGCACTGCAGTTTTGGGAAATACCACTCTGTCAATTACAGTTTTCAGCGGGAAATGTAAAAATAACACATTTTAATAACAAAGGGTTTTAGAAAGGACTTCCAATTCATTGTTGCGAGATAACAATACCTAAGGTAATCAACCGTACTCCTTATGTGAGTTTTGAACTCTATTTTCGCAAACCATGTTCCCTTTAAAATCTGTACTACCAAAATATTCCTTTGCATCCTTTTGTACTCCTAAAAAATTTATGAACTATATTGGCAACTTTATGCAAACTCTTAAAAGTTCCAACCCATTCCCATCTAAACGTGTGGCCGCGGGTTCGATCCTGGGCCGCAAAAGACCAGTTGTGTAGCCGGGGATGATGCACGTTAAATCTATTGGGGCCCAAAGTCCTTCCGTTGGCGTGGTGTGAAAATTAGAAGAGGGAGTGCCAGCTGAGGTGTCGTCCTCGTCACTTGACCGAGGTTCAAAACTACGAAGTCCGTCGCCAATGACCTTCGTGTTGCTTCTAGTGCGACGTTAATAAATACTAATTCCATCTAAATGCAGTTTTTATCATAAAGAAAGTTTGGACTCGCTTATTTAGTAGGGAATTGTATTCCCACCATATTTTTTCTGTTTACCGAACAGAATTGCATCATTTCGGGGATCCCGAAATCCATCATTTTGGGTTGAAACGAGAGTGATTTGGCACAATTTTAAGCTAAATATTACTAGTGCATGCTTATTTTTTTTCCTAGAGCAATATAGCTTTTTCAAAGAGAAGTAAAAAAAATTTTTAATGAATGTTTAAAAATGAGTTTCCACTTATTAAGACAGCAATTAAAATGACATTTCTTTGGTTAATTGTATAATCTGCAATAGTGCATTTTCTATTGTGAGTGTTGGACAAAGTTTAATAACAAAGTATATGGATACTAATACAAAAAAAAGTCTAGAAACGGCTTCAATGTCCAAGTTAACAAAATATTTTAAACTGATAATTTTGTATGAAAGGAAAAAAGAAAAAAAAAAAGCAATTAATACAGTTATAGATTATCATCAAATACCATATCATATGTTTTATGGCGATTTTTTATTTGTGAATTAAGTTATTAAACCCAATATTTCTATAAATTTTTTAATTGATTCTTCATTTCATCGTTCATTTCAGTTGATAACTTTAAATATGTGCTACTGTACATAAGATATGTGTTTTATATAACACATGGATCAATAACTCCCGAGTCTAACATTGAAAACAACATTTTTTTTGCAAATTTTTTTTTTATTCATCAACATAATGACCTTGTTAATCACCTTAGGGTGATACACCGTTCCAACGCTTTTCCAAATCTTTTTTTTTTTTTTTTTCCCGTTCAATTTCTTTTTTTTTCGCAAGAAATCTTTTTTTTTTTTGTTAAGAGTAAATAGCGATAAACAGCTTTCTGAATCATCGACTCGTTGCTATTTTTGTTCCATCGAAAGCAATCGCGGCACCCACTTGGAAAAAAACCTTTTTCACTTCACTTCAAAAAACCTTTTTCCTGGTCCGATCGACTTAAAATTTTGACACGTTTCAAGCACAAAGGTTAGTACTCTAGAAAGACCTGGTTACTGGTTTACTACGAGCGCCATCTCTGGGTTAGTCTCGGGAGTTATTGATCGATGTGTTATCTTTTGAAAATTTTAATTACGTATTTTATTTTATTTTCACGAAAAGTGATTTACAATGGTTTACAATTGCTTCTATGGTAAGTTAGTTTATTAATTATTCTAAGTATATAATTCTCTTTAAGAAACATTAAATCTTTATTTGCATTTTCTGAAAAATTGTGATTTAAATTTTTTTTATTACGAAAAATCTCATTTCTTAAAAAGTATTTCATGTATTGAAATGAAATTTTATCACAGTGCTCAGTAAATTTCTAGGAATGTTGTGAATTTCAAACACATCTTTTAAGTATATAACTAATTCTTTTAGAGCTATTTTTTATATTTCAAAAAGTGATATATTTGTAAAATTATGTTGTGTTCATAAGTTTTGGAATAATTCAGTAAGTTTAAGAGATAACTGCATTTTACCCGCATCACAACACAGATATATATATATATATATATATATATATATATACAATTTTGTATAAACCATTGTAACTAAAAATATTGTGTTTCACAAATATTTCTTTTTTAAATAAACAAACTGTTCCAAAGATAAGCATTAAGGTACTTTAAAGACGCTTTTGTTTAAGCATTTAATAAAAAAATATTAATATTATTTTCTTATGTATCTGATATTTTTAACATTTGTAACAATTAAAATTATTGCTTATATACGATTCTTTGCATTTTTTTGTAAATTGCATAAACACTTTGATTACAATTATATTTATTTGAGAACAAGTGAACTCTGATTTATTTTATTCATGAAATACAAATTTTGAATAAATTGATTTTTTTTGCTAACGTATTTGTTTTAAGATATGCATATTATATTGAAATTTAAACTATCAAAAATTATACCTGATTTGTTATAATCTAATTTTTGATCTAATAAACACATATAGCTGTTTTTAGGTACAATTTGTAAGATGGACTATGATTAGTAGAGGAAAATTATTTTTACAAATTGTGAATATTTTGGACTGAACTAAGACATATATTTTAGTCCCTTTATGGTTTGAGAAGCAAATCGTAAGCAATTTTGCGTTGAGGTTCATATTGAATATAAAAAGCTCCTCGGCTATTCAAAAATAGGGTGGTTTACTTTGAAACCAGCACACACACAGCACAAATAGAGTGCATTTTGAAATTATATGATCCGCTTCGGTCATATTATTTAAATTTGGAAAAAAAACCCATCACCCTTTCTATAAATTAAAACATACACTCTGCTTTCTCTACACCCAGACATTATTTTTTTATAAAACTAAACAAGAAATGAAATATGATAACATTTGAGCTAAAATTTATTTTATTGCAATATAGTACGAGATATGAGGATTCATTCGTATCATTAATACGAAAGAATAAACTAACAATTCTGTATAGTTATAATCCTGGGATTAAGGATACATTTCTAAAATTTAAAATTGTTTACAAAATTTGTTATGAATTCTTTGAGGAAATGTCTGTCAACTTCACTGAACTAAAGTGTTTTAAGTGTACTGTTTTGAAAGACAAAATTAAAAGGGTTAAATTTTCTCTCGTTGCCAATTTTGTAATAACTGATATGTAAGATGAAGTTATCGATGGCAATTTTCTGTTATAAGATATAATACGAAGATGTATTTAAAGTTTGAAAACACTAAAGAAACGGAAAGGTGAAAATTAAAATGTGGGTCGAAGATGGTTAGAAATATTTTGACATTTTGAAGAATATATATCCCATTAAAATTTAAAATTTTTTATTGAATGTGAAGTATATTGCCGTGGCATAAATATGGATGTAGATGGGGTATTTCGCTTAGAGCAGAGGTATTCAACCTTTTGCATTTTGAGGAAGGAACTCTTTGTGCTTACCAACACCTTCAAGGAACCCCTTGATCAAACAGCAGAAAAAATAGGATATCAAAGCTCTTTATCCTAATCAAATTTACAAAATTATCATTGCATTTCTATTTTATCATATTAGAAATTCATCAACATAACACTTTGTTAATCACCTTTAGGGTGATAATCGTTCCAACGCTTTTCCAAATCTTTTTCCATCCAATTTTTCAAAGAAATCTTTTGTTTATGGTAAATAGCGATAACAGCTTCTGAATCATCGACCTGTTGCTATTTTGCAAAAACGAACGAGTCAAAATCAGAAACGCTGTAAGATTTTCAATTATTACAAATGAATAATTTTTAAGCTTCTGTATTTCATTACTTTTAAAAAATTCTAATACATTAATAAAATAATACCAAAAAAAACAAACTTTTTTTTAATTCTGATTTTTTTTTTCACAATTTCAAAACCAGATATTCAGGACAGCTTACACACGATATTTTGTAATGTCATATTTTGAAATACATCCAAATTATAAATAAATGAACTACATCTTTCTTCAAAGAAAAGAAGAATGAGGTTTCTCTCTCAAATTAATATTTTTCAAACTTGATTTTTCGAATAATTAGTAATTAAAAGCGTCGGCACACATTTATATTTGTTCATACGCATTAGTGTCAACTGTACATTTGCATAGATACTTTTGATTACTAATTATTTGAAGATTCAAATTAAAAAGTATCCACATGTGTATAATCTCTTATAATTAATCTTCTGTTAAAGGATAACTGAAGTACATGTAATTAAAATCCGGACATTTTTTGTAATCTTAACAATATACTACTAAGAATTTTACAAATGCTAACCTGAAAATCTGCTTTTCAAATTACGATAAAAATATTTATGTATGTTACATACAAAGTTAAAAATTATTAATTACAAAAACTTACAATTCTATGAAAATTTAAAACGTAAAATTCAAAATTTAATATATTTCATCGCCAGCATATTTTCATATATTCCGTAAGTTTTTTACAAATCAGTTAAAAATCACACGTTATTAGCAAAAAGTAGTCTGAACAATTTGATGAATATAAAATAAAAATTTTACTTGGAAGCAGAGCTGAGATGCTAAAACTTCGGTATACAAAAATTATGAGCATATCTACAATAGTTTTAAAAATAATCATTTTAAAATTCAGTTCGAAATGTGTTCGTTATATTATACGTAATATTAAATAAAGCGTCAACATAATAAAGTAATGTTTGATGTATTCACAGATTATTAAAAATAGATATAAGTGACATTATCGCAAATGTTAACAATTTTATAATTTTAAATTAAATTGTACACTGTTATCATATTGGTGTAGAAGATATAAAACTTGCATCTAAAATAGATGGAAAATGCAATCTGCAGTGCCATAATCTTGAACAGAATACGTCATATTCACTTGATTATGTAGAGTCAGCCTTAGGTAGGAACTACTTGTGCAAAAGCTTAGGGCACTGCAGTTTTGGGAAATACCACTCTGTCAATTACAGTTTTCAGCGGGAAATGTAAAAATAACACATTTTAATAACAAAGGGTTTTAGAAAGGACTTCCAATTCATTGTTGCGAGATAACAATACCTAAGGTAATCAACCGTACTCCTTATGTGAGTTTTGAACTCTATTTTCGCAAACCATGTTCCCTTTAAAATCTGTACTACCAAAATATTCCTTTGCATCCTTTTGTACTCCTAAAAAATTTATGAACTATATTGGCAACTTTATGCAAACTCTTAAAAGTTCCAACCCATTCCCATCTAAACGTGTGGCCGCGGGTTCGATCCTGGGCCGCAAAAGACCAGTTGTGTAGCCGGGGATGATGCACGTTAAATCTATTGGGGCCCAAAGTCCTTCCGTTGGCGTGGTGTGGAAATTAGAAGAGGGAGTGCCAGCTGAGGTGTCGTCCTCGTCACTTGACCGAGGTTCAAAACTACGAAGTCCGTCGCCAATGACCTTCGTGTTGCTTCTAGTGCGACGTTAATAAATACTAATTCCATCTAAATGCAGTTTTTATCATAAAGAAAGTTTGGACTCGCTTATTTAGTAGGGAATTGTATTCCCACCATATTTTTTCTGTTTACCGAACAGAATTGCATCATTTCGGGGATCCCGAAATCCATCATTTTGGGTTGAAACGAGAGTGATTTGGCACAATTTTAAGCTAAATATTACTAGTGCATGCTTATTTTTTTTCCTAGAGCAATATAGCTTTTTCAAAGAGAAGTAAAAAAAATTTTTAATGAATGTTTAAAAATGAGTTTCCACTTATTAAGACAGCAATTAAAATGACATTTCTTTGGTTAATTGTATAATCTGCAATAGTGCATTTTCTATTGTGAGTGTTGGACAAAGTTTAATAACAAAGTATATGGATACTAATACAAAAAAAAGTCTAGAAACGGCTTCAATGTCCAAGTTAACAAAATATTTTAAACTGATAATTTTGTATGAAAGGAAAAAAGAAAAAAAAAAAGCAATTAATACAGTTATAGATTATCATCAAATACCATATCATATGTTTTATGGCGATTTTTTATTTGTGAATTAAGTTATTAAACCCAATATTTCTATAAATTTTTTAATTGATTCTTCATTTCATCGTTCATTTCAGTTGATAACTTTAAATATGTGCTACTGTACATAAGATATGTGTTTTATATAACACATGGATCAATAACTCCCGAGTCTAACATTGAAAACAACATTTTTTTTGCAAATTTTTTTTTTATTCATCAACATAACACCTTTTGTTAATCACCTTTTAGACTTAAAATTTTGACACGTTTCAAGCAAAGGTTAGTACTCTAGAAAGACCTGGTTACTGGTTTACTACGAGCGCCATCTCTGGGTTAGTCTCGGGAGTTATTGATCGATGTGTTATCTTTTGAAAATTTTAATTACGTATTTTATTTTATTTTCACGAAAAGTGATTTACAATGGTTTACAATTGCTTCTATGGTAAGTTAGTTTATTAATTATTCTAAGTATATAATTCTCTTTAAGAAACATTAAATCTTTATTTGCATTTTCTGAAAAATTGTGATTTAAATTTTTTTTATTACGAAAAATCTCATTTCTTAAAAAGTATTTCATGTATTGAAATGAAATTTTATCACAGTGCTCAGTAAATTTCTAGGAATGTTGTGAATTTCAAACACATCTTTTAAGTATATAACTAATTATTTTAGAGCTATTTTTTATATTTCAAAAAGTGATATATTTGTAAAATTATGTTGTGTTCATAAGTTTTGGAATAATTCAGTAAGTTTAAGAGATAACTGCATTTTACCCGCATCACAACACAGATATATATATATATATATATATATATATACAATTTTGTATAAACCATTGTAACTAAAAATATTGTGTTTCACAAATATTTCTTTTTTAAATAAACAAACTGTTCCAAAGATAAGCATTAAGGTACTTTAAAGACGCTTTTGTTTAAGCATTTAATAAAAAAATATTAATATTATTTTCTTATGTATCTGATATTTTTAACATTTGTAACAATTAAAATTATTGCTTATATACGATTCTTTGCATTTTTTTGTAAATTGCATAAACACTTTGATTACAATTATATTTATTTGAGAACAAGTGAACTCTGATTTATTTTATTCATGAAATACAAATTTTGAATAAATTGATTTTTTTTGCTAACGTATTTGTTTTAAGATATGCATATTATATTGAAATTTAAACTATCAAAAATTATACCTGATTTGTTATAATCTAATTTTTGATCTAATAAACACATATAGCTGTTTTTAGGTACAATTTGTAAGATGGACTATGATTAGTAGAGGAAAATTATTTTTACAAATTGTGAATATTTTGGACTGAACTAAGACATATATTTTAGTCCCTTTATGGTTTGAGAAGCAAATCGTAAGCAATTTTGCGTTGAGGTTCATATTGAATATAAAAAGCTCCTCGGCTATTCAAAAATAGGGTGGTTTACTTTGAAACCAGCACACACACAGCACAAATAGAGTGCATTTTGAAATTATATGATCCGCTTCGGTCATATTATTTAAATTTGGAAAAAAAACCCATCACCCTTTCTATAAATTAAAACATACACTCTGCTTTCTCTACACCCAGACATTATTTTTTTATAAAACTAAACAAGAAATGAAATATGATAACATTTGAGCTAAAATTTATTTTATTGCAATATAGTACGAGATATGAGGATTCATTCGTATCATTAATACGAAAGAATAAACTAACAATTCTGTATAGTTATAATCCTGGGATTAAGGATACATTTCTAAAATTTAAAATTGTTTACAAAATTTGTTATGAATTCTTTGAGGAAATGTCTGTCAACTTCACTGAACTAAAGTGTTTTAAGTGTACTGTTTTGAAAGACAAAATTAAAAGGGTTAAATTTTCTCTCGTTGCCAATTTTGTAATAACTGATATGTAAGATGAAGTTATCGATGGCAATTTTCTGTTATAAGATATAATACGAAGATGTATTTAAAGTTTGAAAACACTAAAGAAACGGAAAGGTGAAAATTAAAATGTGGGTCGAAGATGGTTAGAAATATTTTGACATTTTGAAGAATATATATCCCATTAAAATTTAAAATTTTTTATTGAATGTGAAGTATATTGCCGTGGCATAAATATGGATGTAGATGGGGTATTTCGCTTAGAGCAGAGGTATTCAACCTTTTGCATTTTGAGGAAGGAACTCTTTGTGCTTACCAACACCTTCAAGGAACCCCTTGATCAAACAGCAGAAAAAATAGGATATCAAAGCTCTTTATCCTAATCAAATTTACAAAATTATCATTGCATTTCTATTTTATCATATTAGAAACGTCTTAGTAAGATTAATGAATGGTAAGCTGGCTAATGTTTTTTTTTTATTGGGGGGGGGGGAGTTTCTAAAATATAGCCTATGAATAACAAGCAAAAGCAACAATTTTTTTAAATATAACAAATTAATGAAAAGAAATTTTTTAATGACTTGGCAGTGATTGTTTTTTATTGCAAAGTATTTTTACGTCTGGAATAATTTCTGAAATCTGCAACTTAATGCCTTCTTCAGCATCCAATCTGTTTCGGAATTGTGTTTTTGTTGCAGCGTACAAAGAGAATGATTTTTCGCATATATAGGTAGAAACATAACGATATTAGATGTTTCACAATTCTTTCGGCAATTTCATGATATTCTTTTCTAATGTCAAACATAATATACATAATATCGACTTAACTAAATTTTAATTTCAATTGAGTGTATATCAATTTGATATATCAATCAAATTGATATACACTCAATTATTTCTTTTGTTGGGAGTTCAGAGGTTTTCTTCTTTTATTGAGTTTTAGTTTTTTTTATTAACGTCGCACTAGAAGCAACTCGAGGGCTATTGGCGAAGGACCTCGTAATTTTGAACTTCGGTCAAGTGATGAGGACGACACCTGAGCTGGCACCCCTCTCTCCTAACTTCCACACCAACTGCTTTTATTGAGAGTTCAGAGAATTCACAGTCTTGAGAAGGATTTTGGATTCAATATATTTTTTTCATTTTGAACAGGATTCAAGAAATATTTTTTGCAGATCTGATAAATGTTTGACCAAACTAATTTTTACATTTTTATCGGGATCAGCGTTACCGTTCACTAAAATATTATGCAAATTACCAAAGCATTTAAAATTATCTTTCAAAATAAATTTTGCCCAAAATTTCAATTTTAAAACAGTGGCGCCCAAATTTACTTCATACCTTGAAAACAATGAATAAGTGTGTGATTCTTTATTTGAGCCAAAAAACGCAGACTAATATGTGACCCAATACGTCTCGATTAATGTATTTGAAACACGTGACCTTTACGAAATTTAAGATTTTTTTTCCCTTAAATTATTCATTTATATTTATTTTAACAAGCAAACTGCTTTTGATGATTGAATCTTCTATCAAAATTAAAATTTTAATAAAATTCTGGTGCTTTGATTAAACAAATATATATATATATATATATATATATATATATATATATATATATATAATGCTTGATACCAAATACTAATCATTACTGTTTTTTCAAAACATGCAAACAATTTTATATTTTCTTAGTCTCTTATTCAACAATGAATAAAGGGTGCTTTTTCCCGTTTAAAATCGTAATATTAAAATTATATATATAAAAAAAAAGGTTTTAAAAAGGACAGAAAAAAAGAATTTTTCTATTGTTTGTAACAAACAAATATTTTTAACTATTAACCCACCATTTTTTTTCAAGCTATATTTTTTATTCTTCATTTGTTGAAACACTTCGATTGAAACTCAATAGATTGAGCGAATACCTTCCAAGTTCTTATGTGAATAATCTGAACCCCATTTCTGCTTGCTTGCAGCCTGCCTTACAAGATTCCCCCAAGGCAACGAAATCGCTTATCAAAGCATCGGATCAAGGCAATAAAAATGCCAACCGTAGGGGTTGTCTCGACCACCCGTGTCACAAAGGGGGGGGGAATAGAAGCATCTTACATTTTCGAAGGATTTGTGAATGAAAAGCGAAAACTTTTCATGACCTTTAACTGTGTTGAAGTAGATTGCTTTCGGAATAGCTTTACACAAAAAAGTAAAACGCTCGGAGGGTTAATAAATTTAAAGTTTGCTTTGGTAGAAATATCCGGCTTATACGTCCAGTCTGTTTACGAGAATGTTAATTTCTAATTTTCAATGGATATGGCTGTTTTCTTTGATGGGTGGGTCTTCAGATTTTCCGTAATTTTTGTGTTGATAGATATGAAATGGGAAATCAATCTAGCAATATTTCGCAAGGTCTATGAAATAGTTGATTATTTCTGATGGGGGAGTATTTTTCTATGGCTTGTATTGTTCTGTTGGTGGAGGTATCAATATTTTGGAAGAATTTTCTGGAAAGTTTTTTATTGAAGGTTTTGAGGGAGAGATATTTTATAGATCTTCTGATGTCTGCAATTCGCATGTACCAGTTAGCTTTAACTATTGTGCGTAAGGCTACTGATTGAAATTTTTATAGTAAATCTAGGGTTGTGTCTGCACAGTGAGACCAAACTGGAAAAGCATAAGTCAGGATAGGTCTAATTATCAGAGTATAGATAAGCAGTTTATTACATTTACTTAATGTAGAATTTCGTACAATAAAGAGAAATATGTCATGTACTACAATTTTATATTGTTTTTTTAATTTATGTAATCTGTTGTTTAAAAGTGAGTTTTTGATCCAAATTTACACCAAGGTACTTTGTGGACCAGGACCAGGGGATTTTATTATTTTCTAAATAAATTTCAGGTTCTAATTTTCTGTAATTTTTGGAAAAGAAGACGGCCTCGGTCTTGGAAACGTTCAGGACTATTTTCCAAGTGGAGTATCATTCTTCTAGTTCCTTTAAGTGTGTGTTTAGTGCGTGGCCTATAGTTTTTAGATTATAGTGTCGGGCTAGTATTACAATGTTATCTGCGTACATGCAGATAGTTGTGTTGTGGTGTATTGGTATGTCGTTCACGTAATAATTGAATATGGTCGGAGACAAAATTTCACCTTGCGGTACTCCAGCTTCAATTTGTGTGGGTTTGAGTAGGGACCATTTATTATAACCGAGAAGGTTCTATTTTTTTAAATATGAGTTGATTAATTTTATTACGTAAGGGAGGTTTTTATTTGATTAATTTATAGAGAAAGCCAGTGTGCCAAACTCGGACAAAATTTTCCAGAATGTCGAGTGAAACCACTCCTCTATGTTGTCCTTTGTAAAATCCAGTTTTAATTAATTCCACCACTCGGAGGAGTTGGTGTGATGTGGAGAGGTCTGGAACAAAGACATGATGCTCGTGAATCAGGATATCATTTTCTTTTAGAGGGTGGTTCATTCTATTATGTATTAATTTCTCACTTATTTTGCTGAGATTTGGAAGTAGAGAGATAGGTCTATAATTTTCAGGTCGGGTAGGATCTTTACCCGGTTTTCATATAGGAATTATTGTTGCGGTTTTCCAAAAATCCGGAAAGTGACCGAGGTCGATCATATTTTGAATGATATTTCTTAATTGATATATGCAGAGGTGGGGGAGATTTTTGATCATTTTATTGGTGATACCTTCTCTTCCAGGGGCTTTTTATAAATTTTAATTAATTTATGTATGCTCCTATTTCAGGGGCAAGTGGAGGGGGGAGTAGGAGAATTTTGGAAATTATTATTGTTTGTTAGGCAATCATGAACGACATGTTTTACTGTGCTATCATGTGTTGATGTGTTTATATTATTTAATTTAAACTGACTCTGTAGCGAGTCAGCGAGTAATTCAGTTTCTTTTGCGTCACTCAAGGTGATACTAGTTGGGTCGTTGAGGGCGGATACTGGGGATTTCTTCTTTCTGAACACCTTAGCCATACCCCATAGGGTACCTCTTTCGGCGTCCAGACTTTCAAGAGTTTCTTCCCATTCTTTGTTTTTATATAAGTGCACTTTTCACCGAATTTCGTTTAAAATTCTGTTTAAGTTTTGTTTATCTGCAGGGAACCGCGTAAACTATCAGACTTTTCTGGCTTTATTTCTTTCTTTAAAGAGTTGTCTGAATTTCCTACCTGTAAAGGTCTGTATGTTTTTATTGGTTTAGATGCGACTTGATGTGCACTTAAAATGTTGTATGTTAGTATGGCACTTAATTTTCTATATCCTCTCGGCTTTGTGTTTTGGGGAGTGCAAATATTTCGATTGTTGTTTCTAGGAGAGTTTTTCTAAACAGCTCCCAATACGTATTTAATTTCGACGAGGGTATTTCAAATTTTTTTTCTGTTTCAAACCGCAGTAATATCGGGTTATGATCACTATTCAGTTTGGGCAGTGAGTGAATCTGGTAGAGCCAGTGAAAATTCGCCATTAGTACTATGTCGATGTTGGAGGGGGAGTTAAATCCGTAGCATGTAGGTAGGGGTGGGGCTAAGATTTCTATGCCGTTCTGATCAGCAAAATTTCTTTGAATGCATTATAAGTGCAGCCCAGTTTGTGTGCTTAACATTAAGATGTCTGCAAATTAATGAAGTCCGACCTAAATTTAGAATACTTTTAGTGTCTTGTGGTACACACAGGGCTCTGGCAGATGGAGGGATACACGTTGAGGTAACGAGTATTGGGTTTCCATCTGAGGGGGTGGGTGCAACAATGGTTGCTTCTGTACCGTTGAGTGTGAGTGATGGAACTTTATAATGTGGGAGAGGTCTTTTAATCAATATAGCAGTGCCATCATGCGGGCGATTTGTTGTGATAGGTTTGTCATCTCTGTAGGTAATGTAATAAGTTATCGTGAATTTCATACCTGGTCCCAGATGAAATAAGATAAAATCAGGGGAGTGCTTATCTATAAAGTTCCTTAATTCAACATCGCAGGACTTTACTCTTTGGGCATTCCAATAAGCCAATTTGAGGCCGAGAAAGGTGAATTTTAATTATTGTCAGTATGTGGTGTCGCGACTACACCCATTATCAAAATATTTAACTAGTCAAGGTCGTTTTTTAAATTCATGCCTCAAAAAGCTTAGAAAATTTATTGAAAAGATTTTACAGCTCAGCTATTGCTCTTAGAAAGTTAAAATTGGAGCTCTTAGAAAGTTAAAATTGGAAAATCTAGAGTTTTTGCGTTTGTGGGGGGCTTTAGCCTGTTCAAACTGGTGTTTGGTTTCGGCTGATTCTCTTGTGGTGCCCTCTCTTGAGGGATTTCATTACTGCAAATGTTTTCAAATGAAATATTTGCTGTGACGGACCTGGTAGCAGGTAAATTCCTTTTTTTGGTTTTCTGTGTTGATTGGCCTTTTGCTTGTTTCTTTTTAGGTAACAGAGGGCTTCCATGACAAGAGGCCATGTGGTTAGAATTGCAATTTATGCGTAAGGGGTTTTCTAACCGCTCTTTAATTTCGCATTCGCTGGTGCGGTTATTTTCTCCATACTTTAGGCATTTGGAGTTCATTCTGCAAATTCTTGAAGAATGATGAAAGTAATTGCAGTTATAACACTGCGTGGTTCTTTTTTTTTTCTTGAATGAAACAATTTTGACGACTATGTCCTTAATAATCTGAATTTAGGAATAGTCTGAATTCCAGGACATCTTCTCCCCTACGGATTTCAACCATTAAAATGAGGAGTGGGAATTTTGTTTTCAGATGCTTTAGCTGAGCTACTTTTTCGACCTTATGCCTTTGGATATAAGGTCTTCTTTTATTTCATATATGTAAGAGTGGACCCGAAGTCCCTTCACACAAACCTTTAAAGGTCTGTAGAATCACCTGAATAAAGTAAGATTCAGCCTTTAGGGGAGTTAGTAATGATATGATACCTCTCACCATCTTCCGAGTCTGGTGTCACTTTAATGTACTGACCCGATAGCTTGCAAGCTGACTTCGGGTATCTTTTGATGGCCTGGAAAATTATATTGCAGTTTTCGGTAATCCTAAGCATTACAGGGTGTATCTTGGGTGGCTAGGGGGGGGGGGGGCAGCTTCCTCCTTTTTGGGATAAGTTACCCCCAACGCTTTAAAGCTACTGCTCGTGTTTATTTGTTTATTGATATCATTCACTGCTGTAGGCTCTTTTGCAGTTTTATTTGGCAGTTGCAGGCCATTTGCGTCAACGACTAAAGGGCTCCGGCAAACAAGGGAAATGGTATCCCAGTTCATGAATACTCGTTGAGGGCCTATGTGGCATGCAATAGTAAATGCAGGATCGGCACGCAGCCCTTGGCGTCTCCTGACACGTCTTCGATGATCGTCAGGACACAGTTGGGAGCGGGATTCGTCGCTAAACACTATACGTCCCCAGTTACCATCATTCCAACCTGATAGAGCCAAGCACCTCAGTAATCTGGATCTACAGTGTGCTGGCGTGAGTGGCATCTGGCGTAGTAATCGGTGCGAGCGTAGATTTCGCTCTATCGGCTGTCTGTGAATGGTCATGGTAAGCACTCGTGTGCGGGTCGCACGTCTGATGGTTGATAAAGATGAATCAGGTGCTATGACAGCTGATCTGACAATCACTTCGTCCTCCCGATCTGCTGTGGCCCTGGATCTATGTCTCCCACTATCTTCATGACGCTGAAATCTGCCATTGTCCACCCATTCTTGCCAGCATCTTCTAATCGCCGCATCGCTTCGACCCATATAACGAGCAATTCTCCGATTTGCCAAACCTGCCTCTTTCAATTCAATGATACGACCTCTTTCAAACTCTGACAGTTGCTTGTAATGAACTCGAATCCGGCTGCGAGGCATTTTTTCAGTCGTTGAAAGGTATCCTAAATCGCAACGCAACAGAAAAATTGACCATCAGATTGAGAATCGCTTCTTATATACAGCTGCTGAGTGCGCAGTTCCGATGCACTGCAGCTCCCGTTATTCATTCATTGGACACCAAATTTCAATTAATTAAATGTTCAGTCCAAATGTCTTTCCATACAAAGTTTTATTTCAATCGGGCAGTTCCTTCTTGGTGTGTCGTTTTTTTTGTTATAGAGAATATATATATATATATATATATATATATATTACATTGAGATTCTGGCGAAAAAATCACTTGTTTCTATGTTTTAAAATGTGACAACATGAAGAGCAACGTTCCGGTTCATTTGATCGAGTGCAGAGCTCACAATCGTATTTACTGTTATAATCGATATTTTACAAGTAAATCTTGCTGAAACTGCTGACGTTAACTTTAAACAAATTTAAAAAAATAGATCATATTTTTCCTGGTGTCACTGAACTTCATGTTAATATATAATAAAAGACAAATAATGTAATACATTTCCCTTATTTACGAAGGAGCTGGACCCTTAAACTGGGAGACAAGGGTGCGACATCTTTGTGAAACTTTTTTCCAGAGGAGAAATGATTTTACCCTTAGAAAAGGTTTTCTGCACTGAATATTTTGCACGCGACTTTCGTTTCCCCTTACATCACAAGCTTCATGTTTTTATAACAGCGTGTTTCCTTTTTTTTAATTTCATTGAAAAAGTTTCCTTACAATACATATTCATTCATAAGAATTTTTTTAAAAAACTTTTGTTGCTTAAAAAGGACAAATACTACAAAATAATACAAATAATACAAAATAAATATCCAAATAATACAAAAAGCTCCTGAAAAATTGAATTATTATAAAATAATTTCAAAAAAAAAAGGTATTCAAAATTATTATATACAAATACGAAGAACAAAATTTAGTAATAATACACTAAAAACATTTAAACAGAACATGTATAGTTCAAACACATTTTTTCTGGATAATTTCTTTTTTTCTGCTGATAACTCTTTTCTACTCTTAAAATATAATCTAATAAAATAAAAAAATAAAGTTTAGTATTAAAATTCATAGAAAAATGTTTACATATATAAGAAAAACAAAAAATATTTCCTAAAATAAATATACAAGCAAAATAAGATTAAAAGATTTGAAATACATGTATTAAAATCAATAAATTATTAGTAAATAATCGAAAAAGAAAAATAGTTAAATAATGCATAACTAGTGATTTAACTCGCAGACAAATAAGGCTCGAGTTTTGAAACTCGAGTCAATTTTATTATATTATTTAAAATATGTGTTACGATGTTATAAATTAATATGAAATAACAATATGTGTATTATATATCATTTCTTTGTATTAAATATAATTGTTTTGCTTAGCTCAAAATATCCAAAACTTTAAATATTTAAAATATTATTATAATTATAATTTCAGTTTAATGGTCAATGACGCACTCCGAGTACAAAATCTTCAAGAAAATATTTTAATTATTTATGAGTATTATTTTCACTAAATAATAGATAAAAGCAAAAATTTATCAAACTCGTTCATAAATTATATTTAATACATAGAAACTGTAATTAATCTGTATTCTATAAATAAATTAATGCATAGTAAATCCTGTGAACACAAATTAAATAAGATGTGAATCAATGAGAGCCAAAGTAAATAATTATAAAAGTAAAAAAAAAAATTATTTTAACAAATATAAATTGTTTTAATGTTGAAATATACTTCGCAATTACAATTTACTCACTGTATTTTTTCTAGTTATTAAATAGTTATTTAAGCATTCATTTCCGAAAGAAAAAAATTTCTAAGCACTAAAATATTATTACTTAGATATGACATTATAAGCTTCATGTATCTAGAGCGAAGTTTCTATTGTGTTTTGTTAAGTAAGAATATTGACAATGAACTATTAGAAAACTTGAGCCCAATGTTCTGAAAATTAACTATTTAAAAATAAAATATTAATTTAAGATAACTTTCTTAACAGTTTCTGCAAGAATTTTGAAATTTTCTGGGAGCTAAAGTATTTTATCTTTTCAACTCTAATTAGCAATTTGTTAGATTATATTTCATAATACTCTTTTGCATAAGATTCTATTAAATTATTAATTCTATTTTCATTAATTAAAAATTGATTCAAGTTATTTAGTACGAAAATATAAATTGTATTATTTATATTGACTCCATCTATTACCTACATTTCATTCCCATTCTCCCTAGTGTTACTCATATAAACATGAAATAATCCAAATTAAAATTCTACTATAAATATCTCTAAAAACCTTTTCAATAAACCTTTATTTTGTTTAACAATAAACGATGATTAAAATATTTAATTTAAGTATTGAAAATACATATTTGTGCACTGATTATACAATAATGTACAATAAATACATACACAACCAGCTACTCCTCGTCAACGACCTGTTTTTCAAGACCTTGTCTCAAAAAACATTAGGGGAGACTCGAGAGCGTAGAAGTGGGCGATTATTGAACGCCCTTGAAAACTTCATTCGCAACTTTTTCCCATTTTGAAATTCATCCCTCAAGGTAGCCTCCATGTTTTTGTATACATTGCAGCATGTTCTCCAAAATGGAATACGATTTGAGGAAAACATCAATTTTTTTTTGTTGATTAATTCGTTTGTTGCAGAAATATTAATCACACTACTAATGGAACATTTCAACTATTATTTAACACAATTTTTTTTACAACGTTTTTCTGAATTTCACTTGGTGTGTGTGTGTGAGTGTGTGTGTGTGTCATCAAATTTTCGATCGTTAATTTAACCAACTTCCCATCAAGCTAGAGCTTTGAAATTTTGGGAATCGTTCGTACTGGCCTAACAATGCAATATTTAGACGTTTGCGAGAAGTTTTAACTAATATTTCAATAATTTTAATAAGTCAAAATATTCTTTCCTCTCAGCGCTTTTAGGATTGAGGAAAATTTTTTTCCCCTCTGGGAACACCGGGCACTCCCCACACCGCATGAGGCCTCGTAAAACTATTGTACTCACAAAGGGGAGATACTATCTCCCCTTTACTATCTCCGAGATAGTAAGGGTTGCTGACTTTTAGACAGTAATCATTCGCAAGAAAGAAAGTTTCCAATATTTGGCACCATGTCTTATTACAATAATTTTTTCTGAATTCTGGTTCCATTTTTTTTTAATAGAATGACTTACAAATTTTCAAATGCATGTTTTGATTTTATGAGTATTATGAATTTTTTAATACGCTCACAAATATCTCTTTTTTAGTAAATTTTAAAGTTAAAAATAACCAACAGTTTCAACTAATATTTCAATAATTTTCTTTAATAAACTTTGCCACCATATAAAAACGTTGTTTTTAAAAACGTTGGTTTTTATATCGAATTATTATCTAATGTAGGCTATATTAATATTTTTTTAAAAATTTAGCTCGTAAATACTTAAAAAAAAATTTAATTAATTTTTTAAAAAAATAAAGGTTTTCAAAGAGAGAAAAGTTTGGTTTACAAAAAATTTCTTTCGAACTGGGGAAGCAATAAAAGAGATTTAAACTTGACTCTAAATATGCATTTTCACATACAGATACATTTTTGAATAACTTCATTCAACGTTTATAAAACAAGAATATTTAGTTCTAAATATAAAGCGTAACCTTTTCTAGAAAATTAAAATTAAACCCGGTTTAATTTAACAACGGAGAATGAGTGAATACAAATCAAGTATAGATTTATTTGGCTACTATATTGAGTTTTAAAATTTTTTATTTAAATTAGCCAGACTTTTGTTATAAAAATTTCTGTTCGTTATCTTGTTTGTTCTTGAATTTATCACGAAACGAGAGACACTCCTGCAGGTATATTACAACGAGTGCTTTTCGAAATTACTTTTACAAACTGTGCGATTTGCCTTATTGCTTTGTTACAGAGGTTTTACTCAAAACATCCCGTAATGAGACTAAATTGTGAGAAGGCAAATCAGGACCCCATGTAAATATGAATGAAACACTCCTTTCTTTATCATAATTTCAGAGTTATTTATCAAAATATTTTTTTTTACCTTACACCAATCGTACTCTGAAGCAAAGTTCATTTATGAGCCGAAATTCGTCGCTAATCCACTCTAGGTAAGATATCCATTTCTTGTTTGACGGACAGCTGCTTTCATTAATTCGAAAAAAGAAAAAGAATCAACACCTGTTCGAAGAGCAAAAATTCCTTGAACTCTTAATTATGAATTAAACTAATTATTTCAATGGATTGAAAAGAGATTCCCCCTGGATTCACATACCGTTGTCTGGATTACAAGTTTTGCCTTTTAGTACACCAATCTTTAATCATTCTATCATTTACATCAATATGCTTAGCAAGAGATTAATTTGAAACATGTTTCATGGAATTAGAAATTTCATTTTTTTTGGTGCAAACAGAACCTAAACCTAAGAACCTAATGGTAATATGCAATTCTCAAAGCGTAAGGTAATTCAAAAAAGATTACGAAAAATATGTGCTCTGTGTATGCATAAAACTTATATGTTTTGTGTTTGCTGTTTGAATGCAAAATAATTGAGAAACTGGACTCATTTTTTATTTTGTTTTAAATTATAACTTTAATTATTTGTCTGATTTTTTTTCCTTTACTTCTCATTAAAAATATGATTTTTCAATCTAAGGATTTATGAGTACACACATTATTTGATTTGAAATTTTAAGCTTTTGATTATCAACATTGCAATCGAAACTGATTTTGTAAGCAACCGAAACTTTTAAGAAATGTTGACTGCAAAGAAAACAATAGGGAAGTAAAATACATATAGATTATCTATGTATATGATGTTATAATACATTTAATAATGTTTGAAACTCCTTCAATGGGCCGCAGTTACCTAGTTGTCATGTTCGCGGACTCGCTGCCGACGGTTTTCGTCTATTGACAGGTTCGAGTGTAGATGCAACTAACTAGATTGCTGTGTAGCCGGGACTGATGTACGTTAAATCTGTCGTAACTTAAAGTGCTCCTGTTAGCGTGATGTGAAAGTTACAAGAAGGGGTGCCAGCCCAAGTGTTGTCCTCATCATTTGACCGAGGTTCAAAATTACAAGGTGCGTCGCCAATAGCTCTCATTTTGCTCCTAGTGCAACGTTAATAACACCAAACCAATCCAGGTTGCTCACATATTACAACTCCTGCACAAGAATGCAATCTATCTCTTCCGACTCGCAGGGCGAGAAACGCTGCTGCGTCAAGTTCCAAACCAATCAATCATTCAATAATTTTTTAAGCTACCAGTAGGAAAGATCTTATTTGAGAAGGTATTGTGCAAGGGCAATAATAATGGAGTAATAAGCTATATTAATAGTCATAACATACAGAAGCTAGAATTTGTGCAATTTTTTAAAGTTTAGTGCTGAGAGTATATAATAAATAAACATCAACTATCATCATTATACTGCTTCTAATTTTCAGAATCGTATGTAATTATACTTTAATAGCTATAGAAATACATTTTTTTGATTCAATAACTCTACTACTGGACTCAAACAGGAATGAATTAAAATAACGCTTTTTGAGGAGCAGACGTTGAAATTGGAAAAACTATTTGAGAAATTATGATAAATTTACATAAAGAAAAACACCTCAAGCATTACGAAAATCATGCTCTTTCTCTCTCTCTCTGTATATATATATATATATATATATATATATATATATATGAAACGTTTTTCTTTATAAATCCATATTAGAATTCCGTGGTTGTAATAATAATAAAGAAGACCATTTTACCGAGTAAAGTCTGTTTATTGACGTTCGATTAAATAGAGGTAATAACAGGATGAATGATACAGCGTTATATCGGCCACTAAGGCCGACGCGAAATTAATATACGACATTAAAAGAAGACAAAAGCAGAAGAGCTTCAGAAAAGAGAGATTTTTCACTGAGTATGTTAATTTATAATGAGAATTTTCTTGGTACATTTTTCAGTCACATGAGCTAGGTGCAATGATTTTTAGGGATTTCAGCTACAGTCTAGTAAATATTATTTCTGACAGATTTATGACTATGGGAAAGTGGATTAAACAAATATTATGATCGTGTGAACAAATAAATAAAAGGATAATTAAGAATTGAATCTGAAAATAGAAATTAACTCTACTTTTGAATTAGAGAATGGGAAAAACTAGGAAAATCAATTATTATTCAGTGAAACTATTAAATTATTGAGTGGTAGGTAGGTAGACAGACAGACAGACAGACATTCCCATAAAAATTTACGTATTAAGAAGTAGGTAGTGAACAATTGTTTCGAAATTTTGCATGAAGTTACGTGTCAGGCAAGTATGCAGATGATTAGAAATACAGCGTGATTGCGTATTGCATAATGCCACCAGAGGCATTGTACTTCCTTCTCCTTGAATAATGAAACAAGTAAGAAGAGCTTGTTTGCGTGTATTCCATCTTTTGCTGAGAGACATTTTTTTAACTAGACATGCCATTATGCCGCCATCGGAGACAATATGAGCAGCTGTCAGAGTTCAAGTGGGGAAGAATCATAGGGGTGATGGACACCAGGTTGTCAGCTCTGTGAGTAGTTCACCACCTAGAGAGTTCTGATCTTAATGTGAGGAATTCTGGGCACCAATGGACAAAAGAGAGGTTTTGTTACTTGGCGACTAGGCTCAGGACTCCCTCAACAGACCAATATTGGAGAAGAACGTCACATCTTACGACACGCACGCATAGCGCCAACAGTCTCATTGTTCACCATCCATACACAGGCCGCACCTTCATTGCATACCTCTGTGTCAATACATTCCATCGCAAGGTGACTGGCAGAACAGTTGTTATCACGGCGCCCATTACCTGTATTGTCATTGACACCCACTCCCCGTTGCCTCCGTTTGGAGCGGTGTCGCACTCGAAGGGATTGGACTGCAACTGAATGGAATCAGGTAGACTTTAGGGGCGAATCCAGATTCAATTTGGCCAGTGATGACAATCTTGTACGTGTGTGGAGGCCCCGTGGTTAACGTCTCAACCTGCCTTTGCTGTACAACGGCACACCACTCCCACAACTGGCATGATGGCATGCGGTGCCATCGCATATGACTCACGGTCATCTCAATACAGCCTCCGCTACTTTTATACCTTTCCCTGGCCTGATCGATAACCATATTTGTCACTGTTCGATCATATCTGAGATAGTTTAAGATGACACGTTAGATAGCCAACGAGTTTTCTCGAATTAAAGGTGCACTTACTGCACCTGTGGAACGTGATGTCGTAGGATACTAACATATACCGGACTTGTATGTCCCATGCCCGACCTTATCACATCATGCATTTATGCTAGAGATGGCTCAACAGGGCACTAAAACCTCCATTCATTTGTAATTTTTCTTACAGTAAATGATCATTTTCCTTTGATTTTGTAATCACATACTTACATCAGATTTCATATTCAGATTTACATGTAAGATTTCGTATCATTCTGACAAATCACTCTTGGTTCGCGAAATTGTATGGCAATGAGTATATATATATATATATATATATATATATATATATATATATATATATTAAATTTAATACCATTATCTTAAGCACTGTTTACATTCATTAATTAAAGTTTAAGGACTAACTGAGGGAATTAAATGTAATGATATACAGTTATCTTCAATAGTTTGAATATATCGAAAAACTGAACTTATGGTTCTTTTTCTAGTATCTTTGTTGGTTTTTAATAAGCGCACGAAACACATTCGTTGCTTAATTGGAAACAATGACACCTTTATGACTACCCTCTAACTAAAGTACAGTAGAATCTCTTTAGGTCGTACCCTTTTAACTCGAATCACTCTGTAAGAAGATTTTTTTTTAGTTTGAGAAGCGATCTGAAAACTTCCATAATAACATTGGTTTATTTCATCCGATTGTTTCGAAAATATTTTTTCTTTACTTAAAATTTCTAGCATCTATGAATGTATGAAAGGAAAATGTTGAGGGAGGGGGAGTTTGCCAATATTCTGTGCAAAGTCAACAAAACCTTATTTGCAACTCTTATCGCCAGTGACAAATGGCATGCGGTGCTACAATGTGTAAATATTAAATGCTTCTGTAGATTTATTTCATACTGGATTTGCTCAATATAAAGATGGTTTACTAAAAATATATGTTTATTTTCTTTCTTTTTTTTTTTTTTTTTTGTCTTACTCTCCTAATCTGGATGTTCGATTTTCCAGACCTGCCATGGTTTCAACTGCCATATATTTCCTCCGATAATACGACTTTCAGATAAGACGAGGTATACATTTTCGTCAATGGTTTATAGTTTTAGCATGTATCGGTCCTATAAGACGACTCCCAAACTGTAAACGGTCTATGAATTTAGCTTAGAACACTAAACATCCTCAGGGACAAATTTTATTTTTTTGCTTCTGGCAGCCCTACCTATAAAAGTAAATGCCAAATCAGGAACTCAGATTGTGCCTCTAACAAATACTTCAAAAAGTGTGGGATTTTTAAATGTTATGACACTGAGGACGATATATTATTGGATACTGATGACGAATAGACTCGCTCGTTACAGAAATATATCTATATGAGGAGCTTCTCAATAACGAAAGCGAAGGTGTACATAAGAAGCTATTTGATATAGATGAATAATGTGAGAATTTTTGCTAGATTCTAAATACATTAAAGAATGTTTTGTTTTATAATGGTTTTAATTTTAATCTAATTTTTTTATTTGTTCTATAAGACGACACAGGATTTGGTGGGATCCAACTTTCGACCCCGGATTTGGGAAGAGCTTTTTTTATGATTCAATTATCTTCTTATCTGGGAAACATACGCTATGTATTCTTAATGAGATTTCATTATACTAGAAAATGTCTCTTATCTGAGAGGTTGGGTATATTACTTTAAATATATTTCTGACACCATAGAATGCATGAGAATTATTACAAGATGAGGAAGGAATAAACTGTAAAGAATTTTTTGTACATAGAAAAAGTTTAAATAACAGTTTAAAAGTAATAATTCGTGACGTATGATTTTCCATTCATTAAAATTTTCAATTTCCCAAAAAATATAAAAGCAAAATCCTAGAGTTAAACTTTACCACATAATTTTATTTATATTGTGGAGGAAGTATTTTGAAATTCTGTACAGTAAATTAGGAAAACAGTTTTTATTTCTAGCCAACTATAACTTTTGGCGAAATATAGGAATTAAATTTTTTTTGTTGCCAATTCAGATTTTCATGAACTAGAGACTAGAGAGTGATTTTTTTTTATAATGGATGGAATTTTCAAAGAAAGTTCAGGAAAGAATTATCTTAATCAATTGAACTTAAATGTAAAGAATCAGTTTTAAACATTCTAATTATATTTTATTAATTTATATCCAAATTTTCTTGAAACCATAATAAATAAGGAATACAAATGTAGAAAACAATTTACATTGAAATAGCTTATAAAATTCATGTGATGTGTGAAGAACAAGATATCTTCATTTTGATTAAACATATTATCTTTGTAAGAAACGGGGAAGTAGTCGAACGTGGATGCTGCATGAGCTCGAGTTATAGTTGTGGGTTTTGTTTCTTTCGAGTTGTGGTTTCAAATCCAGATTCCAAAATAGACCTACAGAATAGAGGGACTGATCTAGTTGTATCTGTCTATGCTGCAAGTCATCGTTTGGGCGTGGTGTGGAAGTTAAGAGAGGGAAGCCTGGTTTCAGATGTCATGCCCATTATTTGACCGAGGTTCGAAACTACAAAGACCTGCGCCAGTAGCCGTCGTGTTGCTTCTCAGGGTGATGTTAATTAACAATTGATCAAAATTCTTCATAAGAAGCTTCATTATAAAGCAGTGAGCATGACTATGAGATCATATTTGACTTGTGGCGGTGTGGTTGGAAGCTGCGACCTTCACACGAAGGGGAGATAGTGCCGCTTTTATAATATTTAATAATTTTAAAGAGATGAATAATTTGGAAATATCAATTGTACAAATTGTGCTATTAGTAGAGTATCGATATTAATCATTGAAAGAAATAACAAAATTGTTAGTGTTTTGTATACAACTAAAGGAATAGATTTCTTACTCTTTTAAGGCTATTACTTATCCTTTGATTTAAAATGATGCCTACCACTATTTCAGAATTGTGATTTACTGATTTTGAGATCGTTCCCAGTGAATGCAATCTTTAAGCCTAAAAGTCTTTTTAATCTTTTTTTTTTAATATTAAAAAATTTCACCCTATGCATCTATAATGAGAAATAATTTTTTTTTCTTTCTTCTAAAGCTCCGGTTTATACGCAATGTTTTGATTAAAAAATAGAAATAGATATACATCTCAATATCTCTCTTTTAATTATTTTGCAATAATTTATTAATCTAGAAAAAGGTAGATTTTCCGAAGAAATCATAAATGAAAAGTAGTAGGGACTCTATGAATTTTAGTATAATAATAATTACAAAATGATTATTTTTTTAATTTGAAATTTTAGAAGGATTTGAATTAAGAACTAAGAATAACTGTTGCTCTATTTCGATTTAAGAACTAGTATTACAAAAAATAACAGATATAAAAAGGCCCGCAATTTTGAAATTAAATATCTTATTTAAAATAGAACTACATGGGATGGATGAAAAACACTTTGTGGCATTTTTATCTTTTCGGAAACAAAGAAATCCTCGTTGTAGGTTTCTTTATTTCGCTCGTCAGTATTATGTAAGTTCGACACAGTGAAAGCGAATGAGAGCTATTTTGCCATAATTAAGTTTCTTATTCTAGCTGAAATCTAATTCTCGATTCCGAAAATGAATAAAAAACTTAGGAGCATCTCTGTCGAGAATCTAAAGAAGAGTTTCCCATCTCTGAAAAGGGGGGGAAAGCATTTTTTTTTTTTTTTTTTTTTTTTGAGCCTCGTCTCCCAAAGATAATTCCCCCCCTTTCCAACCCCTGTTAAAGTGATTTACTGTTCTATTGATAACCCATCGATGAAAAGATTCAAAAGTATATTCCATTTAACATTAGAGAACGTTTACGTCACTGATTTTTATTTTCAGGAAGACGAAAAGTTAATTTTGAAACAATTTTAAATCAAATAAAGTCTCTCTTATGCGGAAGAAGAAAGCCGAGAGCAGAGAGCATGTAGAAGAGGGAAACACAATACTCTAATGTACATAAAAAGCTCTTTGCCTTTTCCGTTTCTTCTTATAGGATCACATCAGTTCGCCACGAGCTCTGCGTAGGTTTTTCTACATGTAGAAATTAGGAAGATTAACAGCCAGCTTAGAACGAATTAGATTTTTAAAAAATGCTTAAAAAGACCTTTTTTTTCATTCTTGGGGGGAAAGGACGAGGGTTTGTCGGTTTTAAGAGGCCTCGGTATTCTTTGAACCATTTTTTTAAATTTATTTACGCGTTTCAAAAAAATTGTATTATTACATTATATATAGTTTCTACTCAAGATAAAAATTTCAGATAAAAGTTTGGATGTATTGCTGATACAATCTTAAAAATTTAAAGTAAAAAAAAAAAAAAAAATGGCAAATTTCGAAACCTACATATCTTTATACTACTCTTAGTAGTATATAAATGGGGGTTCAACATAGTGGTGGGGGGAAGGGGTAGGATTGCCGATGTGTATTTAAAGAACTTACCTGTTTCGATAGGTGGTGTTATGACTAATCCAGAAAAGCTATAAAATAAAGGAATATTTATAAATAGACATTCATTTAATAATACAAAGGATTTTTTATTTTATTTTTAGGATTGAGCCCACCCGACATTGTTTAAATGCCGCCTCAATCCATTTTCCCCCCCGATCGTCTTCTTTTCAAATATTTCTTAGAGAATATAAAGTGTGCAATATTTTCTCTTTTTTTTTGAGTTTTTCATAATATCTAAATATTTCAGCATAAATGAATTGATCAGGTTTATTCACAATAATATAAAATTTATGTTACTTTTCTAAATTGTTATATAATTTTATCTTAAAATGTTTGTAACAGATTATAGACATTCATTGAATAATTACTTATAAAACATTCTTTTTTTTTTTTTAATATAAGAATTGAGCCCACCATCCACCCGACATTGTTTAAATGCCGCCTCAATCATATTTTACTCTTTTTGGTCTGTCATTTACTTACAGCTTCATATTGCATTTCAAATTATATTTGATTTTCATTAATTTTGTAGTGTACATAAGCAAATGTTCCAATGTTATCATCTAAAATGTACCTTTTATCATCGAATGATGACAAAACAGTTTTATTTTATCTTACGGTATAAATGTCATGGATTTCACTTTTGATAAGAACCATATTTTCTTTAGTGCTTTTATTTTCTTTTAAACATTGCAGATAATTCGAATGTTTTAATTTTTGTGGAATGACTACTTTGGATACTTCTTTTGCAATCTTCTTTTCTGAATCTGGAGCCAGCATGGAATACATTTTAGCTAGAAGACCTACAAACTCAATAATAGGCTTTGAGTTCATTTCATCCTTAAAACAACCGATTCGTTTTTTGTTTCTTTCACTGTATAATGCGTGATCCGGAGGATAGTCAGAGGTGTCATATACGTCTAAATTTTCTCCCATATCTTTATAGATTTCATCTGTTTCAATTTCATACGTTAAGGAGTCTGTATCTGTGAACAGAAGATTCGCTTTATCCATGTATCGCTTTTTTTATGTGATTATAGTGAAAGTTATACATTAAAACTTTACTTAGCTCTAATATGACAAATCCTATGTATATAGAACGATTAAGGGTTATGCATGATTTTATTTTTTCCAAAGCTGCTAAACTATCTGTGATAATTTTGAAACGTTTGAAAGTAGGAGCTGCAACTAACTTTTTGGCTTGTTTTTCAGAAGTGACTAATTGTACATTTGAATGTTTTCTAACAATCTCCATTGTTTTACCATACACTGAGTTATTTAACAATTTGAGAAAATCTTTCTCAAATGAAGAAGAGGCTAATTTTCTTTGATTGGTATTAAACTCAATGTATGGTTTTAACCAAGGTTTTTGCGTGAAACTTAAAACTTTATGAACTTTTGTTAATTTCAATCCTAAAGATAGGTATAGTTGTAAATTTTTATAATATACGATATAATTAATCTTAATCATCAAATTTGGTACTAATTTTTCACTTTCGTGAAAGTTTTCAAAACTGAATGTTTGTAATATTTTTCTTGAAGTGGGTGAAATCATATTTTTTAATCAACAATTTTTCGGCTGCCAAGGGATATTCACTATGTAAATTATGAAGTTCTGTAGGATATTCAAGGTCTACTTCAAAAATGTAACCAACTTCACTATTTTCATGTATTGATAAAATCTACTCTTTATTAAATTTATCTGGAGAAATCCACTTAAAATCACCATAGGGTAAGGCTTGAGACATTGCCCAGCCATATAAATTATTTGCATCTAAATAAATAATATATTTAGATGGACTTAAAGGATCATAATTTTCTAAATACCTGTTATTAGCTCTAGCATACCTTTTGCATATCGTTGAAATCCCCCCACGAATTCCTTTTTCAATAAATAAATGCATGTCAATGCTTGTGAACAATTCTAAAGGGTGTTGACTCATTTTTAAGCAAGCCTGCAATGCAAGAGAGGGTGATGTAATGAGGTGTGCAGGATCCAATTCATAATTTTTAAGACACATTTTTTTAGAAATTTTCAAATACATCAGCCAAAAGCAAAACATCACTGGCTACATACAGATCGTGATATTCACCTAGAGATTTAATTTTGAAGGTAGACCACACATTTTTAGCATGTTCGTAATCTTCTGCACTCACATGCTCTCCAGATAATGTGCTGTAAAATGCAGAAGCAGGAGGTAAGGCTATCTCTGAAAACTTTTGGAAGTCATCCACGTATTCATAGGGATAAATACCTTTTCGTAGAAGAAGATGAATTTTATCTTGGGATACATTTTGTTTTAAAATGTTGAAATCGCTATCTTTTAAATTATGGACTAACTTTCGTAATGAAGTTGGTAAAAATAGAAAACTATCTATGTGATTTGCAGAGATACTGTTACATTATTTTCTTTACTAATTTTTTTCATTAAAAAAGTTATGTACTTCTCCATATTATTAGCAAGAATGTTAAATTAATGATCTTTAAAATTCCAGAAACATTTAATTATGTGATGATCATCATAATTTTTAAGGTTATGAAACACAAAGGGTATCTTTTTTCGCATTTTATATTGTAAATTACAATAATTATGAGCTGCTCCTCTATAACACCCACTCAAATGACAATCATTCTCGAGGGGACGTTTACAAAGATAGCACTGTGTTTCGGAATTAAATTGTTCTTCTTCTTCAGGTGAAAGATTCATTGGCATAATAGTGGTTAACATTGAAGAAATATTGTTTTTTTCTTTTATCAAATTGTTGATGAAATGAGTGGCTGCATCGGGTCCTCGAAAAACAGTGATCGGCTTCAGTATTTTTCCATTAGCACCAATCACAACCGCAGGGTTTATGTCTTGCTATTTTTTCCGTATATGCACTTTGGTTTGTGGTCTGTACAGAGGGGTAAGTAATTAGAATTGATTCAAATTCTGCGTATATTACGAAAGGAACTTTGTGCTGAAATTCAATTTTCTGAAACTGTAGTATATTTCTATCTGGTGAAGGTATTTTAATTTTTTGTGGGCTTACATTTTTACAATAATTTAGATGCTCTTGTAACAAGTCTTCCCGACAGAATCGGCGTAAACATCGGTAACATATATGAGCTTTGCTTTTATGTTTGCTCAAATCATTTATCAACCTCGAAAAGTTCCGAATGAGGCAATAATGCTGCCTTTCCTCGTTTGATATATATAATAAGTTTATGCAATCAAGGTGTTCACGAGAGGAAATATTCAGCGGGAAAATTTCGTCTTCAAAACCAAAAACATTTATGCGAACATTATTGAGCTTTTCGAGGGTGGAAATACTTGTTACAGGCACCGGACATTTCACATTACCTCATTTATTTCTGATTCATGAGGGATATAATAATGAATAGAATTTGTATGATTTTTATAATCAATCTTTAATTTATGCGCTAACAGACACCAGACAAAGCACTTTTGATCTTCATTTTTAATGTTCAATATCGCTTTTTTATCAACCAATGCCTTTGGCAAAGGGATATAATTGCTGGAACTAAGAGGTTGATATTTTGCCATATTTAATTCTAATTTCAAAATTTTTTCTAAAGTCCAACCTGAACCTCTTTGAGTGAACTCCTCGAAAGAATTTTGAATTTTTTTTAAAGGCTGATTCTAAATGTTCAGCTATTGTGTTTTCCATTAATTCTACAACACAGTTTGATCGAAAATGGGAAGTGATACATTCCACGTCATTTTCCTGTGTGGTTCGCGTAAGGGTGGCTTGCACAACAGCATACCATTTGATAGCCCTTTTTTCTTCTAATTTTGATTGGAGTTCTTCAAAAATAAAAGGTCTAACATAATCAAAAAACTTCAAAAAATCTAATTCATTATCTGTCATAGAATCAAATGTTGTAATTGTAAACACACTCAAAGCATGCGCACTATTATCACACTTCCTTTTCTTGCTAGGAGGGAGAGGGAATCTATCTACGTTTTGATACTGCATTTGAGGTACTTTGTTGATTGGTTATGTTAAAATGTATTAATCTATGTCTTTGTAAACTATCTTTCCGTGAAAAACCTTTATTACATAAATCACAGGGGTGCATTTTTTCCATTTTATGACTTTTCATGTGTCGAAATAATGCATCAGTCCGTGAAAAAGTTTTACGACAAATATCACACACCTAAACGGAAAAAAGCCAAGGCTTTAAAATTATCCTTACAATACTAACAGGGAACAGTATAAACATTATGCCATTTCATACTCGTCCTATACAGATGTTAAAGAATTACCTAATTATATGCAAACACACAAACGTAAAACAATCTTAAGAAAAATAAATTAAATTTTAAATTAAGGAATATCAATATATAAATCCTAACACAGAATGTATCGCATACTCATTAATTTGTGAAATTTAATCACAGCCATATATATATATATATATATATATATATATATACTAGTATATCACAACTGATTATATTATAATGTTTTTTTTTCTCATAGCATTCGCTTAAAAAGTCTACTAGATAAAATTATTTTACAATTATTATATTTTAGAAAATCAGCTAGATCAAACATTAGAAATAAATGTACAAAACACAAAAATGTAATAATAAATATAATGTACAAAACACAAACAGTCAAACTCTAGTTTCTTAGATCGTGATTATAAGAATAACACATACCTTGGATGGCAACAAATCCTAGCATCTGAGGTTCCTTCAAAGTTATGTATAGAATTGGTGAATGTAGAAGTGACATTATAATTAAAAGGCTCGACGTTTGCAAGTTCTAAAACGGGGATTGCTTGTAGAAGGTGCACAAGCATTTTGCTCGGGCACCTCGATGCATTGTTGCGTTCCGGAAACATTATCATCCCATCTGGGAGTATCATCTGCCAATTCTGCTACAATCAATATTTCATGTAGTTCATCCAATGGAATGCCAAAATTGATATCCCACTGTAAATAAAATAAAACGCTTTATCTATTAAATTATATAAAGCAAAATATTTACTTATTTATTCATTTAAAAAACTAATTTAACTCAGCTAAAACCATTATATAACTCTTAAATTTTAATAAAAATGAATGATTAAGAATTTACTTAAAAATAATTTAAATTAAAAATAATGAAACACTTAGTACATCTTCAACATCTGGAGTAGTAGAATTAATATTCTTTGTGGCTTCCATTTCTATATAAGATGAGTAACTGCAAAAGAAGTCTTCTTTGTATCTGATGATCTTGAGAAATGACTGAGGGTCTTATTTGTTGCGAATATATACTCTTTATATCTTTCTAGAAAATTCTTGAGAAAGCAAGAACTATGTAAGTGATTACGTAAGTGTTGTGAAAACGTGCAACTATATTGCTTGGAGGAAAGGTCTGATAATAAACGTGATTAAATTCTTTGATGATTAAGTTCTTTGCATCCACATATCACTATTTTCTTAGTGTTTGACGACTAAGAGTTACCTTCTAGATTAGATATTTTATGAAACATGCAACACAATCGGTCGGGAATTAGTTATTCGTTATTTATAGTTAAACATGACTTCTATTCGCTATCGCTTCGTATCACTAAGTTTCTTTGTAAGTGTTTCTTGAGTAAATGTCATTTGGTCTCTGGCTTTTGTGTCTTCATCATCTCTGCTTGAGTTTAAATATACTTTCAGTTTAAACTTTAGATTTTCTTAAAATTTACCTAAGTAAAAATGACCACTTTTTTAAAAACACCCAACAAACGAGGTTTGATGTATTTGAAGAATAGTACCTCAAAAAAAGCACGCGTGGAAGAAGCAGATAATGTTATTTTAGAGACCGCTTCTACCCAGGATACCATTGAAAATACATTCGAAGGACTGGATGATTTTTTCACATCATTGAATCCTGAAAATATTGATTCACCAACTCCTATTATTTGTGATCTTAATTCAAAGTCTCCTCAACTCACCGATGGATCCCTCATCATTAAATCTCTTCAAGAAAATGTGTATGTTTTCCGTAAAGATCTGAATCATTGCGTATATTTACGATGCGAATTATACAAAGGATTCTTCAAAATTCACATTAGAAAGTTTCTAATATCCGAAAGTAGTGTGAAACCAACCTTGAATGGAGTGGCCATGGATTTGCACTCATGGTTTGATTTTTTCCAAAAAGTATTTAACTTTAATCTATTGTACAGTTCTTCGTCATTCGTTGCAAACAACAATATTCTAGTAACAAATACCAATTCACAAATGATTATAAAAAATTTACAAACAAATGCTTGGGTTGCTTTGGATGACGACCAGTTAAATAATTTAAAACTCCGCGCACATGACTTAAATGAAGAACTCATTGATTATCTGTATTCAAACTATTTACCTAAAGTCATACAGATGAACTATTCACCGAATTGTGTGAAAATCGATGGAGAACTGTCTTTGATGAAATCACTTATCACTTCTATCGAAGAAAGTGTCATGAGTGTGTTTCTTAAAATTCTTAAGTGCAATGGCTGCATTATTAGCCATGGTAGTCAATTGCAGCACCCATGCATAACGTTTACAAACTTTGAAAAATTTTGTAATGTTTCGGACTTTATTTTAATATTAGTTAATATTCATGACATTGTAAAAGACTTTTTGCATAAGGAAAAATGTATTTCTAAAAGATTTTTGGAAAATATAGAAGTGAAATTTATTCGAAATGTTTTGTTTGAAACAGTACAATAAACTGGTTATTATGAAAATAGTTGGTTTATTTTTGAAGAGTGTTGCTTTTTTAATGTTTCAGGATATTTTTTACAGGGGAGGAAAGCATCAAAAAGGTAAGGTTTTATTATTTTTTACAGATGTTTATGACATGAAAAATATTTAGACTTAAATTATCTAACTTGAAAAATTTAGATCATTGTTACAAGTTATAAACTGTACAATTTATTATGTTTATTAATTACTTTTGCTAAGTAATTTTTTTTTATAGAAACATAAAATTTAATCATGAGAGGATTTTAAACAGCTTTTAAATATTAAAAAATCAGTTTTGATAAGACTCTGTACATATTTTTGTTGTGAAATCTTTAGTATAAAATTTGTAAATTATATTTCTCTTGTTTAAAAAAAGATGTAAAACATAGGACAACACACATATGTTGATATTTTTTATCTCTGAAAAAAAACCTCTTCTTGCTCGTTCCAGCTCAAGATATTTGGTTTATCTTTAAGAATGTTCAATAACGTCGATGCTTGATTTTTACAAGTCTTTGGTACAGACTCCAAAATAATAGACATGTAATTTTCGTCCACTTTGGGCTTGATTTCTCCTTTCAGTTTGACTGGTTCATCTTTCTGTACGGGGTGCTCATCTTCAAATGCATGATTTTCAGAAGCTATTCCCGGTAGGTTATAGTCTTGTAAATTCATTTTTCGTCTTAACAGTTCATAATAACGTTGCATTTTTTCATAATCAGGCAGCTTACTGTTTAAGATTTTAGACATTTGGTGATCAAATTCTGTCACTTGCTGTTGACTCGGAATATTTTTTATCAATTGATCTTCTGGAATAAGCACAAATATTTTTTAGCGTGCTGCATTGAGTAAAGTTGAGATGGAAGTCACAGCAGCTGGAATGAGAATGTTTAAGACACCACCATGTCGTATAATTAGTTTTTTCTTCTTATATAAAGTTCCCTTTTTATTACCAATTTTTCTTAAAGTACACTTGTACTTTCTCAAACACTTTTTTTATTGTTTAGTTATAGGGATATTTCCCTATAAAAGATTCAAAACACACTCGCAAATCGCTTTTACGCTATGATTAGGTAATTTCTTCAATAAATGCTTACGTAACAGGTGCCGGCAGGTATAAATGAACTGCAAATCTTTGACTTGTTGACTGGACAATGTCATATTAGAAACTTATTTTCTTTGTCACTTGCAGTCCTTATTTATATTTTAATTGATAAACATAATGAACTTGATTAGGTAAAATCTGAGTACGTAACCTCATTTCCTCGGGACATGCGTTTCTTAAATCAATCAGTAAATAGGAATGTGGTTTTTTTAGTAGCCTCATCGTAAACTTCTTGAAAAAATTTAATATGATTCGGGTACAATTGCCTGCCTAAATTCATCGCTTGGCTTAGATCCCTACGATTTTTAAATAACACCAAGTAGTGCGAATTTAAATTGATATTTCTCATTTCTCCTCCTTTATGAAAAATATTCTGACTAATAAAAATGACACTTAAATTTAAATGATGGCTACCTTTTGTGAATAATTGAGTTAGTCGAGAATCGTTTCCACATTCTGCCATTAAGTCGTCGATAATAAATAGTGTATTCATACTTAAATATTCTTTATAGTTTGAAGGAAAACCCTCCACATATTCTACATTTTCAATATCATCATACAGCGGTTAATTTATCCCATAAAACCAAATCACTTTGTCGATGGATGGCTTAAACATCATGGCCCTAAAATGTAACAGATCTCGTACAAAAAACGTTTTTTCCGATTGAGTTGGGCCAGCTACCACCATTGTGAAAGGGTGTTGTAAGCATGGAAATTCCATTTTAAATGAATAAAATATGTGCGAGCATTAGGTTTAAAGAAAGACAAACACAAAATATATGCAATTCAAATAGGCATTTATTGATAAAAATTAACACAGATGCGAAATCGCTTACATACAAAGTCATACACGCGACGATCATTGCACGCATCACAGTTTACAAAATTGAATATAATATTTTTCAGAGTTTTACCTCTGCATTTCGAATACAAGTAATACACACAATATTGTCCACACACTGCAGTTATATTTGATTGTAAAGTCATTGGGTTATAATTCATTCGATTATAACGAAGTGCAAAGTTTGCAATAGGTCCTGAAAAATTGATAGGTTCTTTTCCATAAGAATCAAAGAACTCCCCTTCATTAGATGATAATAAATAAAAGACTAACCAGTGACTACCAGGCTGAGCCGAAGAATCGACGTTACAGACGAAGCAGGCAGGATAGCACACGATCCTTTCTGGTAAGCAGTCGCTTGCGTACACATCTAGAACATATTTTTTAGTCCAGAGGTCTTGCTGCAATATCTTTTTAATTTGTAGGCTGTTCATTTTTTCTTTTCAGTTTGGAAAATCACATAGAATATGACGAGATTTATTAATATCTATGATGTTTTCAAATTCTGCGTAAATAAATACTGAAATCGTTTTCGTGAGGGCATTAGCAAACTTAATTTCTATTCGTAAATTACCTTGGTACTGTAAGTTAAGATGGGGTCCATCACATAAATCTGGGCTAAGGTCAAAAACATAAAGTGTATGCCCTTGAGCAAACTCTTCTCGCGTTAAATAGTTTCCACTATCACGGTTAAAGCCTGAAAACATCTGGTGATAGGCTCTTATATAACTGTTGGTTTCATAATTTAATTCCAAGGGTTTGCTAGGTACTGGTTGTCCATCAACGTAAATACTCAAAAAGTTAGCGTTGCAATGGTCAAATAAAAAGGGATTAAGGCTTAACTGCCCGTTTATCGCGGCGTTGTCCAAGCATCCAACAACAACACGTTTTGGCATTACGCCTAAAAACACATTGTCTTGCATGAAGGACCAGCTGCCCTTTGGTATGGAATAGGTCTTACATAATACTCTGTCAATAGGATATTTCGCTGTACTTCTTTCCAAAGCTTTGGCATGACCTAAAGATACACCTGAGTTGGCTTTCACTTTGCGAATAAATAAAGACGCATGCTGTAACACAACTTTATAAGGTTCTCCCGTTTTTGTTGACATCAGACAAAAGTCGGGTTTCGTGCGGGTCATTTTTATTTTTACGTCTACTAAATTCAGTAAAAGACGATTTTGTTGAAAAATATCACAATGCAGAGGTCCAATCATGTCTAATATCTGACTTTTAGACGTTAAATCATAACGTTTTTTAAGTCCTTCAGTGCCTTTTTCCCCTAGAAGAGGGTCGGACACATTTAAAAAGGTATCCTTATAAAAACATTCGCAAGTTAATAAACTTTTTTTGGCATCTTCACCGTAGTTAAGTAATGTTTCTACATAAGCACGATAGGGGTAAGTATTGCTAGAAGAAGAGATTACTCTTTCGTTCAAGGCCACGTCCACTTGTCCAAATAAAGCATGTAAAAATAAATTCACTGGAGCAACAGGCTCTTTTTCCGCTAGAGACGTTCCATCCAAGTTGGTAATTTTTACTTTTACATGTAAATATGAAGCCGACAAGTCCATGTAATCTTCTCCGCTCCCAGATATGTTAAATTCTACAGGTCCCCCATCTCGTATATTAGCCAGTGAGTGATATTCAATAAAACCACCCTTTTCTATAGCTGTCTGTGTAGGAGGAATTAAAAACAAGTCCAATTCGGATTTCACACATGTAGGAGAATCTTTATGTATTAAACTATTCATTTTCTTAAGCAAAAATATCGCGTGTTTTCACCTTCTTGGCTTTGCGTTGAGTGATATTATTTTTAAAATGCTTTCTCTTTTTATTGTGTCTTCCTGAACCAATCATGGTTTTTACTTTATTAGAAGCTTTTTCTGTCAAGTTTCGACCCGCTTCTTTTAAGCGACGTTGAGTTGCTATTTTAAAATTATCACCCTTGGATATATCATTTAGCACATCTACACCACTGTGAAACAATTGTTTCCCAACAGCCTTCGCCCCTGATTTAAAAAGGGGGACAGCAGCTCTAAATAGGCTTCTAAACAATCCTCCAAATCCCTAACCTTTTTGCAAAGGATACCTTGATAATAACTGAGGCCACTTCCAGACTGATGTATATAATAATCTTCGAAAGATTTTTGATAACAATTGTATGGAACAAACATTATGAGAGGTATTTCTGTCTAAAATGAAGCTTCAGTTATGATCTCCCTCTTTCAAATGGCATAAGTTCGTCTGTGTGAGATCTTATAACCATTTCTAAGGTGTCAATTTGTTTTCGGTTAACATGTAAGTAATGTGGTCGATCATATTTCACACATACAATTTCACCGTCGCGTCCTGTCACATTCACGATGCGTAGTAATGGAGCTAACATATCACCAATAATTTGAGGTTCAACAATATCAGAATACAGTAAAAGAGCTATGTAGTTAGCACATGGATCTGCTACGAAAGGGCTATCTATCGTATGTTCTTTAGAAGTATCAGATAATTCGATTTTGCATGGGTTAAACCCTGGCACTTGAGCTAAGCCATCTTCTAAAATCACTTTAGCTTTGTTTTTCACCGTAACGCGAACCCGTCTGGTTACAGGGCTATAATTAAAATAAATTTTATTTTGGTGGCCTTTAATCGTCATGGATTTCAAAATATCAGGCACCGATTCGTAAAATTCTGGCCGAATTTTTCTTGCTAATATCTGTCCGTCACCCAGCTCAAACCCAAACACATTATTATTGTTATTCACATAATACCAAGTGTGCGGATAGATAAATTCGACAAGGCCCACTTCCCTTTCTCCCTTCAATTCAATAGGGTTAGGTAATCTCATTAAAAAATGCGATATTTTGTTTTCGGGAAAATAATTCATGGAACTATCAGATGGTGGCGTTACGTAGAAAGACATTTTTGAAAATGAGTGATAAAAGAAGTATACACGCCTTTATAAAATAAATAAATTAGAGGATGAAATCCACTGATAAAATTTAGATAGATAACCCTTATATTTTACTTTATATTCAACTCGACCATTTTTAACTCGTTTATGTAATACTTTTTCGATGGGAAAAGTTTCTTTCTGGAGAGCTTTTTGAAGTTCTTGAGCGTAAAACGTACCTTGAATAGGCTTTTCCAACAGGTCTTTAATCCGATAAACGGGTGGATGTCTTGGCACGCACACTGTCATTACATATAATTCTTCAGTCCAGTTTGTTTCATAACCTTTTTCAAAGAGCAATTTATGTTTCGAAACGCGCACGATGTCTCCTACACTGAAAACACAGGCTTTTTTTTTTCATGCCTTCCATATCACCGTATAATGTAAACCATACGTCATTCTCATTATCCGGAGTCACCTCAGTAGGAGTTCTTTTAATACTCGAATGGTAAGTATGATTATAACTATGCAATAAATCATTCAAAATGCGTGCATATTCATAAGTATGATTGTGTGTGAAATATTTCCACACTTTCGTTTTAAGGGTTCGGTTAAATCGTTCAATGACCGAAGCTTTGATATTATTATGCGTAAAAAATCTAACACCTTCTTGTTTTAAAAACTTTTGAAATATCTTATTTGTAAATTCTGTTCCTGCATCTGTCTGTAAGAACTTGGGTTTTCTCTTAGAAAATATAGTTTTAAACGCCTTGACATTGTCTTTACCACGCTTTTTTTTCAAAGGGATAGCCCATGCATATTTCGATAAAATGTCTATACAAGTCAAAATATATCGAAAACCATCATTGTGTTTTTGCAAACTACTTAAATCCACTAAATCTGCTTGCCATTGTTGATTAATCGAATATACGAGGACACGGTTCGTTGGAAATTTTTTTCGGATTGGTTTGTGAAGCGTATATGAGTCTACCCCTTCGAGCCAATCCTTAATGTGCTTTTTGGATACTTTGCCGTTGACAGCACGATGTAATGCGTCTACACCTCCAAAACTAGCCACTCGCTTGGGGTCCTGATATGCCTCCTCCATATTAACAATTCTTTGAATGATCTATTTTATATGGAAAAGGTTAAGTTCCCAGTTTTGTTTAAATTTAAAATAAAATCCACCGCAAACTTTTCGCTTCCGGTAAAAACATAGATAATACTGAAAATAATGCATAAACTTGTATACAAACACACAGATTGTACAACTTCTACCGTCGGTGCCATTTTGAAAATGAATGAATCGTAAGCAATACCATCATTTATATACCAAACATTCAAAGCTTGACTGTATTTCAACTGGATAGTGGCTAAAGGAATGGAATCTACTATCCAGTTGAAATAATTTTTATACGGATTCGATTCCCAGAGTATCAAAATATTAAAATTGAAATTATTATAGTGTTTAATATCTTCTTTTTTTTACCCCTAGTTTTAATAAGTGTTTATTTCAGTAGTTAAAAACTTATATTTTAATTCACAATTTATGAACAAAAAAAGCTGTATAGTATTTTTAAATTTTAAAAAATAATATTTGGACATTTATAAAAAAAGTTTCATTTTTTTTTTTTTTTTTTTCAAACTCAAAGGGGGCACCACCTGTCAAAACAGGTAAGTTCATTAAATACACATCGGTAATCGTACCCCTTCCCCCACCACTTTATCTCCACCACCACCACCACCATTATGTTGAACCCCCATTTATATACTACTACTCTTGTATTGAATAATATTTTAACATGATTTTTAAGCAGCTTTGAGGGTCAATTTTATCTTAACTTATTTAGTTTTAATATATATATATATATATAAACGCTTATTAAACGACGTGACATATTCACCCCACATTACACGTGTGATACAAAAAAAAAATAAACAAAGAACGTGCACTTCCTGTTATTCTGCATCTGAGAAGGTAGTCATGACTCCATCACTGAAGGATAGGACTTTGCTTGGGAAGCTTTTTTATAAAAATGAGGCTGTGCGGTGATTGCAATGAAGAAATTCCGGACCTTAAAGATTTTAAAAGCATCTGTGATCCGATGACTACATTCGGTCCGAAGAAAATGATTGATAAATTCGAAGATACGGGCTCATGAAATGTGGCAGAAGGAGGGAATCAATTGCTTCGATATCAGTGGAGGATGGGGCCACAGCATCGGAGGAAGTGTCAAGCAATCCTTCGGAAACGCACAGTGCACTTTGGAATCGCCTGAACTTTAGACTTGCCTGTCTGCACGGTTCGTCAAATTTCACGAAACATCCTACAATTCTATCCATTCAAAATCACGCATTTTCATGAGTTGGTACCCGATAACCTGCCGAAACAAGAAGCTTTCACCCTGCAATTTCCTGCTGGATTGGAAGTGGACAATGCATGGCCATGGACCATTGTGTGAAAAAACAAATCCTATCCCACCCCCCCTAAGTTTCTGTTAATAATCAAAATTGCAGAAAATGGGCAAGTGAAAATCCGTTCCAAATGCAACCATTGCTTCTTCATTCTCAAAAAGTCAAGGTGTGGTGCAGGTTTACGGAAACATTTATCGTTTGCCCTTTCTTTACAATCCTTCGGGTCCTGTCACCTATTCTGTCAACGCGATATGTTATGAAATTCTTTTGCGCAAGCAACTCCTAGTATGGGTGGATAGCATAACTTTTATGCGAAATGGCACTCCACCACCTATTTCAAATCCAGTGAAGAGGCTGCTCAGCATGTATTTAAGAAATGATAGCATTGTTAATCGCCACTTCCCAATAGCCTGGCCTCCACGATTATCTGATCTGGAAACTTCAGGATACAGAGTTACCTAAAACATGTTATGCACGTGGCTCCAATTACGAACTTCGGTGAATTGAAAGCGTGTATTACGCAACAAATTCATAACTGATACATTACGGTCTGTTGTGGAACGCGCTGTTTTTTGCGCTTTCAACTTGTAGTAGAAAGGAGTGGATAACCTACTCAACATATCTGAAGCACGTTGTAGTAGCTCATCCATGACTTCCTTTTTTTTTAATGGTTTCATCACTTTTTATTTCTTCTATAGTTTTTGACCTAATTACAATAAGAAGCCAATTTTTTTCCCTATTCGCTGTGTCATCATCTTGTAGTGGTGGATGGGCTTTTAACTAAGATTGCCACAACAACATATCGCGTCTTTTAACGAGCGTCTTGTGACTAGTATAACGCCCTCTGTGGATCCACTTTTGAAATATTTTTTTTCTTCCTCAAAATAAATTTCCATTGTATCACGTATACTCAGATGAAATATCAAGTCATTCTGACAGTGATTCTCTTTTTTTACTTGAAAATGAAACTTTAATTATAATACCTCTGTATATAAAAGACATGCTTCAAAATCTTCATATGTAGATAGATAATTCCCAAAAGGATAAAGAACAGTTCAGAGGGCAGTCTTTCGCTGGTAGATGGATGAGCCTTTTACATTTGAATTGCTTATTAACTAATTACGGTGCATATTTTAACATATCAATGGCATGGTTAATTCTTTTAAATATAGAATAGAAACCCCTGAACTATACGCGAGATGAATTTGAAAAAGTGAAAAATGAGATCATAAATAATAATAAAAGAGTAAAACATAATCTGAATTCTTATTTATAAATACATCCGAATCAAGTCTTTCTTAAATATAAAAAAGTACAGTTGCTAGCATCGCGAAACATTATCATCAAAAACTTAACATTTTTCTTAACTATTTAAATTATTTTAATGATAACACACGTTTCTAAAGCGTAATTCACTTCTATTACTCAATTTGCGAGAATTTCATTGCAAGATTTCTTCCAATTTTTTGACTCTGTGATTAAAATATTTGGTATAAAGCTATGACAAAAATCACCTTTTAATTTTTTAAATACTCTGAATGTGTCCAAAATAGATACCGAATGAACCGGCGCCTGAATGGAACAATATTTCAAGATAAAGAACAAAACTTTAACACATTAATTTTTTTTTTTAAAATGAAGCAAAAAATGTTCTGTACACACACACACATTAATATATAAATCGAGTTTCTGCTGACAAATTTTTCAATAACAAATTACGGAAAGTTTCAAAAATTAAAATGTACACATGAAGCAAAAATCCTGTTATGAGTAGCAATAAAGAAAAAGCGAAGAGAGTGCTCGATTTCTTCACTATCATTCAGCAATTATCGATTTTTGTATTTGAAAAGAGAAAAATATGTATGTGCACTTTATTCAAACTAAAGAAAAGTAACCTTTAAAATATTCCTAAGTAGATTTTGAATCAATCTCAGCGGTGATTCACTCGAACAATAAGAATTAAATACCACAAGAATAACTGAGTTTTTTTTGCAAGATTGTATTTTTCCTGTCCCTTCCCCTCTCATTCTCCGTTTGTATTCATGTAAAACTTAATCTAATATATTTTCATGCGAATAGAAAAATCTTCAAAAAGGATGCGCCTTGAATCCCAAAGCATTTGGTATTTAATAAAACTATGTACTTCAAAAATGTTGCAAGCTCTTACATAATTTTAAGATTAAAAGGTATCTTCATTTTGCAAGCGCATAGAACTCCCGGAAAATCTTTCCTGTCAATTTCCATGAAAAATGTTATAGATTTATGATACAATTGCGTTTTTCTGTAACATATATTTGCGAAAATAAAGAGTGTAGATCAAAATACAAACTCTTTGAAAGAGGTGTCACTTTTTCAAAACTTCATTCACAATAATCATTGATATTCTACCTAAAAACATTTATTTGTCATAGATCATTATAATTCCAATCGTAAATGACGCATTTTAAAATGTATTTTGACTTCTTCAAAAACTTTTAATGCGAACCAAAAAAGACTGTTTTTAATTTTCTTTAATCATTTTCTATACTATAAATAAAATTTTTGTATCTGTATTATGTATATTTACGGGAAAAATTCGTTCAAAATTTGTTCAAGTTAATGAGTTATCTGAAGTCCCTTAATTTACTTAGGTTAATGGAATCGCTAAAATGAACCACTCAAATAAAAGTGAATTTTCTGATATTGCTCAGATATTGATGAAGAGTGCCTGGATTTGAAATTATTCAGTAAAGCAAATGAACCTGACAACAAATTCTTTTATAAAATTCACATAGTCGAAGAAAAATATTTACTATTAACTCGCGCGCCCCCCCCCCCCCCCGCCAGAGTTTAAAATCTGGAAAGTTTACTGTTTTTTTTATCTAACTAAGGAAATATCAAACAATGGTGCTTGCTACATAGAAGAATGTGAAATGTAAAGTAATAAAATTTGAGCAAAATATCATTGAGGATATATTGAGCAATCATTTTATCAAATAAGGATGATGATATTAATACTGATATGATGATAGTAATAATGACATGATGATGTGAAAAACTTTCAAATTTTTCTTTCTTTTCTTAAGAAAGCTAGTTCCTTTTTTAAACAAGTAAAGGCAAGCTTTTAAAAAAACTTATTTAAACTTAAAAATCTTCTTTTTTTTTTTTTTTTTTTTTTTTTTTTTTTTTTTTTGCATTTGGGGAGATTTTTCTTTTGATATTTAAGTTCCAGGGACAACTTTTTAACTGATCAAAAATTTGAATACATATCATGTAAGTCAAACACCTACTTCTATTTATAAGACCGTTTGAAACTAATCATGAAATTTCTAAATTGAACATTTTTAAAATGCTTCACATAAATTGAAAAACTTTCACAAATTCTCCAGCACACAAAGTAGAAGTAAGTCGAGCAGCTGAAAGTAAAGTCATTGCACTCCCAAAAAATGCTCATTTCCGATGCGTTTCAAGTGTGCAATCTAGTTTCTTTGATCATGCAATAAGTGTAGGAATTATCAGCTCCCTCATTCGAAAGAACAAACATTTACAGCTCCAAACATCAAAGAGAGATGACAACTTAGAAGATTTTGAAAAAAAATCTTAGAATTGATTTATAATTATAAATATATAGGATGTTTACTTCACTATTTATAAGACGTGTAAAAAAATCACATGTTAGAGAAAAGATTATCTTAAAAAATTTCATTAGAATTATGGAAAAACTACATTTTCCATTATGTACCAAAGACAGAATTCAATACACATTCTCGTTTTGATTTTGAAATCCTCGGTCGTTTCCTCTGTGGTTTTAATCAGTTTCATATATTTTTGTTTTCTTTCTTAGTTGTTTTTGTTATTTTTTTTCCCAATGTTTTTATATTGAAGAGAAAAAGAAGACCGAGAGGGAAAGCTTGCTATCAAGACAAAAAATGTTACGGGAGAAATCGCGAGATTAACGTTTTGACTGAGTAATAACATTTACCTTTTGTAAAGGTCGACATTATTAGTTAAGCCATTATCAATGGTTTTCCAGAAACATTCGATTCGCGATACCGTCTTCCCAGCTTTATATGTCAATGTTTATGTACCAATTCTTCTATATAACTTTATTATTGCGTATAATTACTAGTTTGAGTCTGATACATTTGTTTCATCATACCGAAAAGTGTAACAAAACACTACTTGTTGCATGGCGTTTTGGTGAGTGAGTTTCGTAATTAGTATTACGGTGTTTCTTCTGCGTTCAACTATTTGGAGTAAAATCATTTTCTTTGGTCTTATTTTGTATTAAGGAATCAGTAATTGCTTAGCTACAGAATAGAAATAAATTGAACATTTTTTAATATCTGTTTGAATTCTTCATCAACACTATTATGCCTCAAAAGGCTAAAGGGAAAAAAATAGAATAATATTTTATATTTTCATCTTTTTCTTTAGCATTCAGAAATAATTCGTGTTATGTGAATTTTTCTACAATATCTTGTGACTATTTAGCGTACTAAATGTCTCAGAATTCAAAAGTGAATTTTTGATAAAGAGATAAGGGTACTTTCTTTATATCCTTAAGAGAAACCCTTTTAACACACATTTTAAATAACCGACTATTCAACAAAAGTGGAAAATATTGTTTTGAGATCTTGTTTTAGACTAACGGTTTTGCACCCGAACTAAAAGAAGAAAGTAGATTAGTTTAGAAAAAAAATGTGAATGATGCGCCAAAAATGATTTTTCTCATTGACTTCAATTAATTCTTCATTTATAGACATTTTGATTCATTTTCTTCACTGAAACTCAGAAAATTCACAAGCAGAAGTTGAATCATTGACGATTAATTGGAATACAGCATAAGTAAAGCAATCTTGTACGGATGACGTTGCGATATCCTCAAATCATAGTCAGATCAGGTAGAATTTTATTCCAAAATTTTACATCAAATAAGCAAATAGAAAAATCAGTATTAGATCTCCCTTCAGAATTCACTCGGAGGGGAAGTAAATTGCATCATTTGAAGCAATCTTGAACACTTTCTAATGAAACAATTTTTAGGCATCATACCTATTTTTCGAAAAGTCCATTTTTCAAAAACATCAAGTTTGCTGTTTTCTATCATAATTTACGACTATTCTGTTAAAATTCCTTTGTGATCCATAAATGTTATTGTAAACATTTTGAAATTGTATATCACTCGTCATCTATATTATTTTTAAAAAAATATTGCTTTAAAGATTATTTAAGTAAAAAAAAAAATGCCTGCGCTTCAGAAATAACCAAGTCCAATCAATGTTCGTCGAAAACAAAATGTCTTTGTTTCATTATTGATTTAAATTTTCATTATTTTTATGATTTTGATTAAATGTTTTAAGATTTGAAAGTTAAAAAGAGTTGAATGATCACTTGATGAAAAAATATGAATATTTGAATTTGAAAATGTTTATTCAATTTTGAGTACGATAAGTAATGAAATAAGAAAAATATTTAAGTTATGAAAATAAAAAAGGATTATATTGAAAAGGTTAAGGAGCAAGATAAATGTTATAGGGACAATTTACAGAAGAAAAAAAAGCAATACATTTCAAAATGAATATTAATATAGAAAGTGGATTAATGAAATATTTTAAGTATTAATTTTTGGAATGTTATCTTATAACTGTATAAGATTATACAGATATTCTCTAAGATAAAAATTTAAAGATATAAAAACTATTAACGCCACCCCGTACGAAAAAGATTCTTTCGATGAAATTTATTTTCGGCACCAAGAAACAATATTATATTATATATATCAAGATAATATATATCAAGATATATTTTTTTTTCACTAAACATCCCACTATTAGTGAGTGTTCTGATGTTGCGTTAGAACACTCACTAGACAGCACTGCTCGTGAGGAGACGATGCAAGAGAAGAACAAGGAGGAAAGGGTTGGAAGTCAACGGGAACATATCGCGAAAATCTGTGGGAGATTTCTTAAGCCCAAGGGCGCTAGTACCTTATCGTAGTATCTTCGTAGTTACATTTAGTGTATATATATATATATATATATATATATATATATATATATATATATATATATGAAACAAACAAAAAATAAAAATTACTAGAATTTTTTTAAAATTACAATAAAAAAATTTTCGATTAAACTTTTAAAAACTTTCAAATTAAGGATAAAGCAAAAGATAAGTGAAAATTTATTATTTGTAAGAGCCCTTAAGAGATAACATACGTAATCTGACAAACGTGAAGAAAATAGAAATAGAACGATCTAAAAAAAATCAACCAGATAAAAGATTTCAAACATTTACATGAGACGCCATACATAGTAACATCCTTCACACAAATCTCCAGCTAACAAATCAAAATATCAACGCAAGAGCTTAAATCGAAAATATAGCAGTTCCTCCTATCAGAGAGAAATTGTACTAATGCACGAAAAATTGTAAAGACTAAATCATGTATAAAAACAAAGTTTATATAGTCACAAATATCAGATTATGTGAAATACGTTTACAAATTATGTTTCTAATATTTTCAGGCTTAATGAACTCCTCCATAAGAATACTACTTTGAGTCACAAACGAAAAGAGATCCTTTTGATTATATTTAATATACGAAAGTTCGTTACCTTCTAATTTTAAAGAAATATCTAAATATTCCACTTCATTTATATTAATTTTAGAGAGATTGTAGTAAAGTTAAGTACTCTAGAAAAAAAGGTTAGAAAAGTTTAGCATCTTTATTATTATAAATTTGATAGAAAATAAGATCAATAATGTACCTAAACATTCTGTAACTATTATTATCAAAAATAATTATCTTCCTAAAATTGTAAATAAATATTTGCTAAGCAATTACTTGCAGGATCACTTTAGGGTATACCTTATATCTGTTTACACATTTTATAATTAAATATTTTATAACTCTCTTTTAAAACTAACTTAAATAATTAAATTTTTCCCATGCAATAACTTTTATTAATATTAAATTTCTTATAAAAGACATTTTTAGACCAATAATAAAATCATTTTGTCAATAGAACTAAAATGATCTTCAAAATCATATGTATAAGTATAGCTTAAATTGGTTTATTTATTACTTATAATACTATTATAATTAAGTTCATTGTCAACGTTAGTAATAAAAAATCTTTCTTGAAGATTCATAATAATGTTTTTAAATACTTCAAGAAAATATCCTCATTAGTAATAATATCTTTTATGCTAATGACTAGTTTTTCAATAATATAATTAATAAATTCCTTAAGCTCTTTAAAAGCTTCTAATGGAAGACCATAATTAATTGTACTTTTGGTAATAAATTTATGAATATCTAAGATGATTTGTTTCTTAATGTAAGAACTAATTTTTAAAATGTTAAATCTGAAATAAGTATCATGGTTAAAAATACCTTTTAATTTCTTATCCTCAAAAATATCCAAATTATTAGTCATCACATGTTAATATTTTTCATTGCTATAATCTTTGTAACCATGGCACACACTCAAATATATATATATATATATATATATATATATATATATATATATATATA
>BMAW01028150.1:297783-370181 GCA_019974015.1 Nephila pilipes | reverse complement strand
ATATATATATATATATATATATATATATATATATATATATATATATAAGTCATATCAACTGTAGAGCATGTTAATTGTGTAAAATATGAAAACTTTTCAAAACAATTTAATATATAATTAGAATTCTGACTAATTTATTTTTTGTTTACTTGAAAATGTTTGTTTATTTATTTATTTTTTTATTATGTCTATATTTTTTGCTATATATGTAATATGTGTAGGTATGTATAGGTATATGTATTTTTAAACTTTAGCACATTTTATATTAGTATTTGCATATTTCTAGTGATTTTATTCATGTACAATAACTCTCTAACTTGATTTTTAGTTTCTTACAAAATTTATACTTTAGTTTAAAGTTTAGCCACCTGAGGGAGAGACATATTTTTTATTATAATATCTTTCATGCTTTTAATAGTCTTAAATCTCTATTAAATTTAGTAGATTAACATACTTCAAAAGTTATTAAATTTTAAAATGATTACTTGGTAAAAGTTTTTAATTTTTTTAAAATTTCTTTTGTAATTAAATTTTTAGTACATACTTTTTCGTGTATGATCGATCAATCAATCATTAGTTTGGGTGGTTATTTGCACTATGGTGTCACGCCATATTGTTTTGAAATGGGTACAACAAATTTGTTTTAAAGATAAAAATTAAACTTTATTAGTCTTGTGTCTTTCCAATGCTGTTATTATTTCTAGACAAAATAATGAACCGCCGGGATGATTTCAGGAACAAATATTATTTAATATTCGACACGTTGCACAACACAAGACAGGATACAAAACATATATAAAACGTAGATTCACGAACATCACTCCATCATTCTGCTAACGAAGTCACTCGCCTTCATCGAGCTTGGGCTTCTAACCAAAAAGTACATGTTGCACCATCTAGCTACCGTACATGGAAGGTAGCGTTAAATTACGGTGTTACAGTCTTAAAAATTACTTTTTAAGGGTGTATTAATAGGTACAGATAAAAGTAAATTTGCTTTGCTTCAGTTGAAATGTATTAGTTCTCTTGTATGTATTTCAAATGCATTTTTGTAAGTGTATTGAAAATAAATGTTTTGTATGTATTAAAAATGTATGTTTTGAATGTGTATTGAAAATATATGTTTTGTATGTATTGAAAATGTATGTTTTGTATGTATTGAAAATTTATGTATCAAAATTTTTTCTTGTATGTATTGTTGAAATGTTTTACAACTATTTTTAAATTTCTGTTCTTTCAAAGTTTTTTTTGTTTATTCTTGGCTTATATCTTTAATGATATTTTAATTACTGAAGATTTGATGGTTGGTTCTGTGAAAATAGTATTAACTCAATGTTCCCATTCCAATATATGGGCAGTATTAAAATTATAATGTCTTTTTTTTTTTTTTTTTTTTTTTTGATTTTTTTTTCCTGATATTTTCAACGCTGTTTACTGTACTTTTGTATTTAAATAGGATTATATTTTAATCCAACAGTTTATATTTTTACTGAATTAATATTATTATGAAAATAACAGTATTTCAGAATAAACTTGTGGTTTCTTTATTATAATATTTTGTTTATTTTCAAGTTACGGTAATATTTTTAATCTGATTTTTTGATTTTTTTAATAAATTACTAACTTTTTTAACTCTGAGTGATTTCGCTTCTTAATTTTAACCAAAAGAGTTTAAATAAGGTTTTAGTGGTTTATAATTTGTTACATTGCTGGTTATTAAAATTGCAACACCATGAAGGAAAACAAATACAAAAAACATATTTATTGTACGTAAGCAGTATGGCATGAAGACAAAATGATTAAATTTATAAGCAATTTGTGGCTTACAGTGGTGCAAAATTATTAGAAACAGTTGCCACCCCTGGCACTTAAAACAGCCTTTACCCAGCAGACATTGAGTCGAACTGGGCTTGGTAGATCTTTCTTGGGTAGATCTTAACCACAGAACTAAAACTCACATTTTTTATTGAAACACGATTTTTGGAAAGGAAATAAAATTATTATTTTCTCTTACTCACGGCACAACTCTTATTCTTATCCTGCACAGGATAAGAATAAGATTCACAATGCAGGATAGTTGATTGTATAAGTTTTTTTTAAACATCACATTTTGAGAAAACACAGCTCTTATATTTTCTATGGGATTGAATGCAAAGATTAAAGTAACCTGTTAAATAATGATATTTCAACTTTCTTTTTCAATTTTAATTGTTTTAAATTATAAGCTAAGGTTGATACATTTGTGCTCGCGCGAGGCGTTGAATTTCAATCTTTTGCTTGAAGTTGAAATTCAAATGTTACTATGGGGTTCACGCGACGACAATCCTCCTGGCGACTTGCTTGTGCTGTCATCTCCGATGTGTGCTAATTGATGTTGTTTACTTAGAGAGAAGGCATTCGCGTGCAGATATTTTCAATAATTTTTTCATTTAGTTCTATAGTTATTCATTTTTTGAAAATATTATACTATCAAGCAATGACTAAATTGCACGCTCATCTCAAAGAGGGAGTTACAACAGTTCAAAGTAATTTTAATGGCGAGGATTGTATAAAAGGTTTGACTCTAAGAATATTTAAATAAAGACAATGAGGGATAAATTTAATTTATCATCACAACTTAAGGGTAAGATAAGAAATGGGCCCCACGTTTGTTCATGTGACTTCTTTTTCCAGAAGGGGGTGTATTTTTAAGAGAGTCTTGGTACGTGGGGTTTATTTTTCTGACAAGACTTTCATTCTTTTATTTATTTATTATTTTCCCCAGTTAGTTTGGGTTTCCCTTCTAGGAGGGTTTCTTTTAAAGTCCATGGGAATGCGAAGGGCTATAGATGTTTGAAATGGAAAAATATTTGTATTATGTAATTGGTTAGGGAGGGCATGAAGATCGTTGCTGTGGCAAAAAATGAGTTGGACTTTTTTTTATAGGATTCTCATAACCATTGAATCCCTTGCAAAATTTCCTTTCTAGATTGGGAGTTCGTAATTTCGAATAAACCTTATCTTTCCTAACCTTCGACTGAAAATCGACAACGAAACATTCGCTCTTTCTGACACTCTGAGAGTGGGGAATTCTCTCCGATTGTGTCGAAAGAGCAGAGACGCTGCCGTAGACTACCGAACCAGCCGCCGATGACTAAGCCTGCTCTCGACCACACTGTCGGCTCATTTCAGCGAACGACGGAAAGCCGAGCGACGGGACGTGGATTTTGGCCGCGGAAACTTCCGGAGCAGTCGGCGGAAGACTTCATCCAGATAGTAAGATTACAGATAAAGGATCAATTTGAAAAGATGCGATCGTTGCGAAGGAAAAATATTTTTCCTGAGCATATTGCGGGAGTATAACAATTATACAAGCATTTTTATATTATGTATAATGAAATTTAATGACTGATTTAAGTTTTTTGGGAGTGTTATGGAAATAAAGGGTTCTTGCTTCTTTAAAGATTGAAATATTGGAGATAAGACCCTTTTTTTTTAAATGACAGATACAATTATACTTTTGCACATAAAAAAATTACTTATTGCTTTTATTATTAGTTAAGTATAATTTTTCTTGTGTTTTCTACAGGCTGAAAATATCAATAAAATAATTTCTTTTCCATCAAAAAGAAAATGCATAGAGTTTCGGTTTTAAGTTTTTTTCCACAAATTCAGTGTAAAAAATAAGATTCCTGATTTAAATTTCATATTTTCTGAATTCGTCATTTATATATTTTTGAGTAACTCAAGTAATTCTATTTTTAAAGTAAATCATAAGATTTGAAAAAAAAACCCATTTTTATAGATAAAATAGTTATAGAAGAGAACAACTTTTTGCTTAAAAATCTTGGCAAATTAGAAAGTGCTCATCACATGAATTATTTAAAAGACAGCCTTTATCTTTAAATCATTTCTTTTTCGTGAGAAAGTGTCATTTTTAATAATTCGCTTAAAAATATCCAAATTTTTGAAAATAAAATGTATTTTTTTAAGCTTAAGTATTAATTTTTATATCAAAATATTATGAAATTACTGATTATATAAGCTGTAAAATACCACTAGTTAAAACATTTTGTAAGGTATACTAAATAAAACAATTAAAACATCACGCATATATGTGAACAATAACATGGTATTTTTAACAGTTAGAAATTACAGCCAATATAATTAGTTTTTTTTTTCCTCCTTGATAACGAACTTTGAGGCAATTATTTAGCAGAAATTTAGATAGATGATTCCTAAATAATTTATCTAAAAGTTTCTATTGAACACACACACATATATGTATGTATATATAAAGCTTGAAGCTGCTATCGTTTTTGAGGAGAGCTGTGTTATATTCTGTAATCGCTTTTCAAACAGAAAGAAAGTGATATCGTTTAGCTACCTTAAAAATTCTTTACAGCAATTTTGTAAATCTGGTGTCGTTACGAGGGCTTCATGCATTTTTTATGGCGAAAGTTTTAAATTTAAAATTTTCAATCTGTTTTCAGGCCCATGGATCCTATTTGTTGTAATCTGTGACGATTCGTTAGAAGTAAGTAAGCTTTTAAGAGAGAAATTTTTTATTCCTCCATCATCAGACACGAAGATTAGGGAGCCCTATAACGGCAGGTCTATTCATCAGTGCAAACTACTGACAGATTGATTTATTTTGGGGTCCATATTTTGCTAATTCAGCATCCATTATTTCAGGTTTCGGATAGAGAATAACGCGGGAAATAGTTCGAGCTATGAATAAAGAATGAAATTAAATATAGGATTAGAAACTTAAGGTTGGGTGATATTTCCTAAGAAAATAAAAACTGTTGAACGTGTCATATGCAAACATGTAAAGCAGGAAAACCCAGATTAAATGGGAAGCAGATTTTTTTGTTAAGATATATTTTAATTACTCATTTATATATATATATATATATATATATATATATATATATATATAGCATGCGTGCGTGTGTGTGTGAGCTATGTAAATGAGGGGGAAATGAGTATTTGTATTATTTTAACTTTTATTGTGATTTTAGTAATTTTTGCCTATAAACAAACGATATGCAACAAAATGAATTTGATGCGTAAATATTTATATTATTAAACTAACAGGGAGCTTTTGAAATATTCTCGCAATATTTATTTGCAATATTTCGAATCTTTCAAGGAAACCTTTACTCTTGAATATTCCATACACAAAAGAAATGCTATAAAACATTCCATACTTCAAAGAAGTGCTTACTGCATTTTTGTCACATGTATAATATCCCAAAATAAGTTTAAATGTATTCGTAGCGATCAAACATTTCAAAATATAAATTTTTAGTAAATTGAATAAAAATTAAGAAAATGCAGTAAATTTATTTTACTATACATTAATCAAGTTCCTACATGTTACAGAAACTTAATTTGTGCAGTTATTAAAGCTTAGGTTGAATAATTAACTTCGAGAAATCAATAATTTTACAACTTTTTGAGTATTGGGTAAATATATATCTTTGAAATTGAAAAAATAAATTGAAAGGAAAAGAAAAATATCAGCTTATCTCTTTGTTATATAAAATTAAAATTTTCTCTAAACTTTAATGAATTGTTTTAATATCATTTAGCACTCTAAAGCTCTAAGTAGATAATCGTGTAAAGACAGGCACACATTATATTCTAATGAGGAACAAATATTCATTACATTTACGTAAGCTTAAGAACTTTTAAGTATCCAACATCTTTACGACAGTAAACATATTACTGTAAAAAGTCAGCTATGTTTTTAGCAGTTATTTGGATATCTACTCATGCATGGTATTTGATCCTTTTTGAATTACTTAAAAAAGTTTCAGTATACTTTAAAGGCGTTTCTTATATTTTCTTTTTCAGAATGAACAAAAAAATTTATAAATGTCATTTTGCTTAGCTTATTATTAAAATTTTTGATAAATTGCTATATTTTAATACATTCCATTTAAGATATCCGTACACCGGAAATTTTTTTTTTGAAATACATTGATATTTGCTGTCAAAATATTTTTAATGCTAAAATATAACCTAAAACTGTGAAAAACACATTTAATAATCTGCTTTTAATTCAAAAAAATTTTGCAGTGGAAAATATGGGGAAAATAGTACTTAAATTATCAGAACAGCGCTCATAACTCAAAAGTAAACAAAAATATCATTATTCTGTAAATTTTATCTTATCCATCATAATATTATTAATAAAAACATCATTATTCTGTAAATTTTATCTTATCCATCATAATATTATTAATAAAAATATTACTATTCTGTAAATTTTATCTTATCCATCATAATATTTTTGGGGGCTGGAACTACTTTCATGAGGAAAATTATATTACTACAATTTTTACTGTGTTTCGAATCAAATAACAATGAAAACTCAAAAAAAAATATATATAACTATACATGATTTACACCTTTGTTATTAAAAGCATATCAATTTTACAACCATGAAAGTAGTAGAGGTTTTTAAAAATTATAAAAGGAATATACTTGCAAAATTTAAGTTAATTTGGCTCTTAACTTTTTCTGATATCTACGTTGCCATATGTGAATATGTCGAGAAAAATCAAAAACTTTCGAATGCAATTAAAAACTATCTACCGAGTAAAATTCAAATCCCTATAACTTAAGTTCTAAATAAGGTATAAGCAAAATTCAAACACTATTTGAAGGAAAAGTTTAAATTTTAAACTGACATTAAAATTAGAAAATCGAAAATTTTGACAAAAATGACGTTTTAAAGCTGTACGGATATCTTAATGAGATTGATTACTAAGGGTGAATTTTTAAGATCATCATTCACAAAAAACAAAGTTTATTAAAAAAAAATTTTTAATCCTCTTAATGTACTTCGAAAAATATTGTTACAAAAATTCCTCTGCCTGGTGTGGGAGTATATGAGTGAAAATCAGTCCAACACGGAGGATGACCACGAATGACACTTTATTCACAGCTATTCAGGAAAAGACGACGCACAAGTAGAAAACCCAGCACACGTGATAACGTTCAGATTAGCGACACAGATACAGGAACCAATAAGAAACAGTTTTCATATATAGCGCAAATAATTTTTTTACTGATTCTCCAAATTATACTAAAAAAATACACTAATTCAAGACAAAATTTGATTACCACGCATCTGTAGTGAGATTCAGTTGTAAACTCATGAACCTTGGCAAATTTATTTATATGTTGAAAATAATACACTTTTTTCATATGTAATTGTGTTTCTTTCACAAGTAATTACAACTGCAAACAATACTCACAATACTTACAATCTGCACAAAATACTAATAATATTATGAAATTATACATGCATAATTTTTTGACACATGTCAGTGTTGTTATACGTTTGAATAAGTAATTTTTTCCTTTGAAAAATTTAAGTGAAGATTTTTTGTCATATTTTAAATTACGTGTTGAATAAAAATGGAATAAAAATAGGATGAAGTGTAAGATTGATTTTTTTTTTTTTAAAGGTTTTGAAGAATATTTTTACATGCAAGTAATAAACTGGAGAAAAACTTAATTATTAGGACCATATATTGACCAAAAAACAAAAACATACTATACAATCACCAATGCATTTTAATGACCATATTCATTTCCTGTACCAAATATTCGTATTCATATATAATTGTTTCCTTTCCGAATAATTAACAATAGCAATTGTGTTTCGTACTTCTTAAATCTTCTCTATAAAAATTATTCGTTATACTTCATTGTTTGTTTTTTATTGATAAGTTTCAATATAATGGTTCGTTAGATTTGAAAATATTGCTTCAATTCTCATATTTTTGAGGGATAATATGCATGAGTATTTCAGTAAAAGGACACCAACAACGGCTTTGTAAGGAAGGTGATGCACATTTCTACCGTCAAGAAACGAAATGGATGTGATCGAGACATTTGTGCTAGAATAGTGCTGCTGCCCTCTTGAAAGCAGGACAGCGCGTTTCGCTTTAATGATTCATCTAAGGGATTGCGTTAGGTATTGTTGCAGCTCTCTTTTTCTATCAATGATCGAAAGGAAAATTTGTTTTTAGCTATTTCATTCTGCATGCAAAGTCTGAAACATCCAAACATATAGCATCGAAATGACTGGACACAATGAAACATCTGGATAGTATAAAATTTTTGATCTCACTAATTGTTTACATGGAGGGGGGAAAAAAACATTATATATTCTGACAGTGTTTCGGATGTTTCACTTGTTCGATCTGCGACATTGTATTTTGTGTGACAGTTCGCAATCATGCGTTTGATATCGGTATTTATTTAGATTTTCTTATCTTTTCAAAAAAATACAAGATGCAGCGAATTATACTTACAAGCTTCCCTAATTATAAAAAAATTGGAAAAGCAAGCCACTAGAACGTTAAAACTAAAATATGTAACGAAAGTACACACAAAAATATTCCTCTTTTTAGAAGGATTTCATGCACTTCAATATATTTTCTTGCATTTAAATATTCAAATCAACTTGTAAATAATATTTTTCTAAATATTTTACAAATGAAAAACATTTATATAATTAGTTTATGTTTTAATTTTCAATTTCGAAATTTTTATTTATCGATTGTTATATATTTTTTAAAAGGGCATTTAAAAATTTATTGTATTATGTAAAGAAATACAAATGAAAAAGGAAATACATGGTTGGAAAAAAATTAACCTAATGTATTATATAATTCATCCATTTTTAAAATTATTGTGTGGTATAGTAAATTACTGTGTTAGTGTAACAGTTGATGTTTTCAAAATTTGTTCTTAATCGCTGAATTTCGTACAATGTGAATTAATTCGGCCTTCATTCCCCTGGGAATAGTAACACATCGATCAATAACTCCCGAGACTAACCCAGAGATGGCGCTCGTAGTAAACCAGTAACTAGGTCTTTCTAGAGTACTAACCTTTGCTTGAAACGTGTCAAAATTTTAAGTCGATCCAGGAAAAAGGTTTTTTGAAGTGAAGTGAAAAAGGTTTTTTCCAAGTGGGTGCCGCGATTGCTTTCGATGGAACAAAAACAGCAACGAGTCGATGATTCAGAAAGCTGTATATCGCTATTTACTCGCAACAAAAAAGATTTCTTGCGAAAAAAAAAAAAAAAAAGAAAAAAAAATATTTGGAAAAGCGTTGGAACGATTGTATCACCCTAAAAGGTGATTAACAAAAGGTGTTATGTTGATGAATAAAAAAAAATTTTGCAAAAAAAATGTTTTCAATTTTAGACTCGGGAGTTATTGATCGATGTGTTATGCTTTCCATGGGAATAGTATGCTTTCCATGACTCGTTTATTCAAGAACAACTTTTAACAAAAAGTTTGCCTAAACTAGTTTCATAGCGTATTGAGAAATATTATGAGCATGTGTATAGGTCTTAGGATTATGATATCGAATAATAACGATTTCATTAAAAGAAGAATTTTTCATGACGTCAATAATTGTATTAATCATATTGCAATTAAATAATTTTCCCAGTTGAAATATTTAATGAGTATAATTACTATATTTATGAAGATATTACTGAAATAAATTTAATTACTAAAGTTGGGATTAAAATATGAGATATATTTAAATACAAATTTTAAATATACAAAATACTGAATTACTTGCTGTATTAACAAAGTACTAAATAATTCTGTAATTATTTGTAAATATTGTTACAAATTAATTATTAATAAAAATATAGAAGAGAATAATGATTATTTAGAAAATAATTACAGTAACATTGAAATTAATAAGAAATTACTGCTCTCTACATAAAAAAGGCTTATAATTTAATAAAATTGAATTTTTTCAAATCTTTATTACAACAAAATTTCAAAAAGACTCCTTTAAACTTAGAGCATTTGCTAATGTGGTTACGATACTTATATTACAAAAGTAGATAAATTATTACAAAAAATATTACAAGATACTATTAAGAATTTTAATAATACAGGTATCATTAAAATTGCTGCGGTATTATTAAATAATAAAAATAATTGAATTTATTTGCTATTCATATTACAGTTTTGAAGACTTCTTTAATTCAATAGATATAGATTACCTAAAATAGGTATTGTTAAAGATTTAAAAGAATTGTAATATGAATAAAGTGATTGCTCATAATAAATTTAAATCTTTAATTAATATTGTATGTAGAGGAAAATTTTACTAATTATAAAGATAAAATTTTCAAACAAACTGGTTGTATTTTACAAGGAAGATCAGCAATTAATAGTTTGGCTAACATCTATTTACTCATTTATGAACATTATTTTATTGGTAGACATAATAGATATATTAATGATCGATTTGTTTTGAATTACAATAAACCTACTGAAGAGAAATCTAATTTATATATTTTATTATCCTACGTATTTATACGTCATTCAAACTAATAATAATAAGAATTAAAGAGAATATTTAGACATAAAACTGAAAGTTATAGGCAATAGAATTACTAGCAATAAAAAAGATAAGAGAGATAGCTGTACATTTTATATTAAAAAAGTAGCTTTCTGGAGTAGCTGTTTATATATTTCTATAGTTAAAATGTTGCTTTTAATTATGACATAAAAGTTTAGTAAGTTGTAATAATTTCTAAGGTTCATCACTAGTTACATTAATGCAAATTATCATTACATTTTGTTAATTTTTAAAAATGATTAACCCAAATTTATAAGGTATATATATATATATATATAAATTTTGAAATTATTTCACTTAAAAACAATTTTTTCCTTTCCTTTGGCTCACAGTAATAAGTTCATTTTTATTTCCTGATACCATTTTAATTTAGCTTTTAATTTATGCAATCACGTGCTCGTAAATCAGCTTTTCCCACAAAAGCAGATCTGCAAGTTATATCCATACTAAACTTTAAGTCTGCAGGTTAAGTCCCTGAGCACCCTATCATTTAGTACCACTTGATCTAAAGAAATTTCTCCATATAAATTCTAAGCAAGGTAAATTTCTCCCTCTTTAGTTTTGGTCACGAAGACAGAACCTTTACATGTGGTCTTCTCAAATGTTTATACTTAATCTAAATGGAGCCTCTCTCTCATTCAACAGCAAGAAAAAGGAATGATGAGGATAATTTGTCTTCTTATTCCACCTATGATTTCTAATGTCGTTTTTACTCATCCATTACCCCTTGTATATACTGTAGCGTAGGCTATAAATAACCCCTCCACAGACTAGCTTTGAACCCCGTTCGTTTCCCAGCTTCCATTTCATTGAAAATATACAACTTAAAGGCAATAAAGAACAAAATCAGGTGCGGCAAAGTTGAAACCTCTTTTGAGGTATTGTCGATCCCATGTCATGGATATTTTGGAATTTATGGCCTAGCTGTGTTTTCCAGCTTCCCATTCATTGAAAATATACAGCTTAAAAGCTATAAAGAACAAAATCAGGTGCGGCAAAGTTGAAGCCTCTTTTGAGGTATTGTCGATCCATGTCATGGATATTTTTGGAATTTATGGCCTAGCTGTGTGACGGCCGACACCGACTTGCACAGGGGAAAAACGGACATTGTCCAATTCGAGCGAATAGACTTGCAGGGGACAAAACGGAGTTTCTTTTTGATTGGGTTGTTCTTGGAAAAAAGAAAAATAACTGAAAAGGAAGGCGGGGGAGAGACCTACCCGAGGTATTAAAAAGGGCTAAAGAGAAGAAAGAGGATTCCTGCTAAGGGGTGGAGAAAGCGATACAGCTATAAGTGGGAGGCGATTGCCTTCGCTTGCGAACTTAATCTTTTACTTCGATTACTGAGATAATAGAGTTTTTTTTTGAACTATAAGTGTTTAGACGTGCTGTGTAGATATATGCGTTTTGCCTCGGTGCTATGTAATTAGATGTGTAGCATGGTGTAAAAAGAATCTAGGCGGAAAAGAGTAAACTTAAATTTGTTAAATAAAGAATTATCGCCTCTTAAGCTGTGTGATCCCTTGTTTACCATTTCATTCGACACATTCAGGGATCACGACGTTACAATACTTTTGTCAGTTTAACCTATATAAAACATACTTAAAAGAAATGAACATTTTTATTTACTAACGCTGAATATTTTAATACAATAAATTATATGGATCTGTGTGCAGGTGTGAACGATGAATATTATATATAAAAGTTTATATAATTTTTTTAACCTATCAAGGATGATATCCAGGACTGATATTGATTGAACTGTTGTGGGAAGAAATTGAGAATTTAAAATGTATACTCGATCAAGACAAGTTTTAGCCATTATATATATTCAAGGAGTGGCTGTTCAGTAACAAGACCGATATCGTTAAGTATTTATTTTGAATGCATACATTTATTTACTTATTATTACCTTCAATTTACACTCCTCCTCTATCCTTGCAACGCTCCACGCAAATCTTCCATTGTTCAAAACCGTGCTGGAAGTCTTCTGTCAGCTCTTTCGGAACTCGTACAGATTTCTCTTCCACTACTACAACGGACTCAAATCTTGTTCCTTTTAATGTAGATTTCCCCTTAGAAAACAGATGGAAGTCGCATGGCGCAAGATCCGGCGAATAAGGCGGAAGGTCTGACTCTGGGAAGCTGAACTTGGCTAGAAACCACATAAAAGACGATGCGGAATGACGTGTCCTTACCCAATGCGGGTCGTTTTTACAACGTTTTTTTTCCTTATTCTTTCATGGAGTTCAATACGAACGTGAAGGTATTAATGGTGATTAATAGTCTGACCTTCATCACTTTGAATTTTGATTTGATCATTCCAGCGTTTTTCTTTTCTTTTCTTTCTTTTTTTTTTTTTTTTTTTTTTGGTTTTTGGAAAAGATGGGTTCTTCTAGTGCATAGATTTACACTTTGTTTCAGGATCATAAGTAAAAAACCACGATTTGTCACACGTTATTATTTTTTCCAATACTTTTGGGTCAATTTCATTGGCATTTAAAGTATCAGTACAAATATTTTTGCGAGCTTTTTGCTATTCAAATGTGAAAATTTTAGGTATTAATTTTTTCATGTCTGTATCGGCTGGTACGTTACAAACACTGAGTAGCCTCTGAAATTTAGGCAGGAAGAAAGAAGTGCTATGGGAAGCTGGGAACTTTGGCTCGGTGTAATCAGAAATCATTCGGTCAGTCATTTTTCTTAAGCCTCTACTTGGATTTGGTAATTGGCAAAATTCAGAAGTAATACTATGAAGACGTAGACTTGTACATAGCATCGTGATGATCGTTACCCCGCGTATCAAACAAACTGTCACACAGAATGTACAGGTAAATTTAATAAGAAGTGCGAAATAATCTCAACTCGAGAATTGTTTCAGCAAACTAAACCAAAACTGTCACTTTGATAGAAATATTAGATGTGTGATTTAACTTTAAATTAAAATAATCAATTATAAATAAAGTTATTAAGATGCAAGGCGTTACGACAGGAAAATCAAAATCTAACTGGACATTACTGCTTTGTGGGGGATATAACACAGAAAAAAATTAGAACATGCATTTCGCTTCCATTCATGCTACTTTGCATATGTTTTCGACAATAAAAGTGGGCTCGCAGGTTCTTTGCATCTATCGAGTATGGTAATCAAAGTATAACTGAATACAATCTACTGAAAGAAGTTCCATAGGATGCAACGCTGCTGCGACCGTAGTGGAGAAAATGAGTTAGTGAATGTAGGTCTATAGCGTAAGAGTCGGATTTGGTTCTTGCGTCATAGCCAGGAAATGAGATTCGCTACAATATTGTAATCCTTATCAACAATTAATAGAGCCTTTACTTGATCATTTGTGTCTATCCAATAGAAAAGGTCTTAAAAATCATAACTATGAATAGTAAATAATAATTTGTGATCTTTTTTTTTCTTAATAATATCTAGATATTTTAATGGTAACAGGAATATTAATTTTATTAATAGTATCTTGTATTATTAATAGTAATAATTTACCTGATTTTGTTATGTAATGTAACCAATAGTGACAGTTCTAAATTTAATGCGGTGTTCATGAAACATTGGAGTAATAAAGATCTCATGAAATTTAAATTTATTAATTTTAATACTATTTTTATATAGAGCTGTGAGATCCTGTTACTAATTTCTATGCTGCTAAAATTATTTTCTAAATAATTATTATTCTCTTCTATATATTTATGAATAATTGAATTATGATAACAAGTGCTAGTAATTGCATAATTTTAGGTACCTTGTCAGCATAATAAATAATAAGCCATTTTTGTAAATCTGTAATTTGTTTCTTAACATTTTGTATTTAAATCTAATCATTAGTTTTTAAAATTTATAGCTTTAATATCTTTCTAAATGTAGTATTTATATTCATTGAATGCTCCAACTAGTTAACTATAGTTAAAAGCAAGGCGATTAATAAAATTATTAATTTCGAAAACAATTCTTTTGTTAATACAATAGTATTATGCTAAAACTTGTACCCGCATTCATTACATCTCTCAATACTCCTAACCTTTACAAGTTAGTGCTCTTTATTAATAAAATGACTATATATGCTGTACAATTACATTTTAGTTTAATCTTCATACATTTGATGTTATTATAATTTAAAGCAAATTTACATTTTTTTTGTTATAATTATGGGATTTTTTAACAGCAATATTTTTAATTAGAATAATTTTTATGTTGATCAAAAATATCATTAATATTAATCTTAATAGAAGAATCATTCACAAAATTTAAAGTACAAAAATTCTATACTATTATTTTCTTTATTATTACCTTAAATTTTATACTTGTTTATTAGGTAGTTAGTAATATTTTTAATAATGTACGTAAACATTGGCTATCGATTTTGTTATCATTGTTTAGGAAGTCTTTAAGAATGTTATTTTTAAATTTTTTCTCTAAACTAAAAAAAAAAAGATAATTAATATTTTAACATTATAATGACTTTCAAAATTATTATATAACTCATAAATAATTTTCTTAATTTCAGTTTTATTTAGACGTTTTCTTTTACATCTCTTATTCTTTCTTTATTTTCTTTTATTTTTGACCTCTTTATTTTTACCATTATTTAAATTTTTCTTGAAAAAATTCTTTACTATCTTTCTGTTTTATAACCTGTAAAATATTTATATTATTGTACAGCGCATTCAAATTAATAAGCATAACTTTACTTTAAGATTTATAAAAGGGTTTCTCCTACTATAATCTTTTTTTTTTTTTTTTTTTTTTTTTTTTTTTGTATTTGGTTCTATTTTGAAACATTTTCAAAACCTGCATATAGAAGCAACTTATCTCAATTTTACGACTATTTCTTAAGCAACTATTGTTTTTGGTATCAAATCCAAGTTGAGTGATTCTGATATTTATATAATTAGAAGTCTGCTCCGCATATTTAAATTGACTTTCTTATAATACAATAAATACATGCAATTAAAAGTTTAACAAAAAATAAATTTAAAATTAGGATTATATTGTTTATTATTTATCATACTACAAATTTCATATTTTTTACAATCACATTTTTAGAACTTAATTTAGCCTTATATGTACTATTATTGTAAAAATTGTAATTTATCTCTTCATCTCTGGTATGTTCATTTACATTCCAATCATTATAGTTTTCACTTTCCTTTTTATTTAGAATATTTAGAATGTTATTATACTTTTTGTTCCCAAACCCCCATGTTACATTTTCCCTACAAGTTTGACAAATATCATAGAAACCATTGCCACTATAATTGTTAATTGCCCTATTAGTACCATACTGAGAATTCTCATCTACATCATCACCCAAATAATTTAAATCAATTATAACAAAAGGAAACATCATATTTCTTTGAAATCTATAACCTATATAAACTTAAAACACCTAATTTGAAAACAATGCGTACAGCAGAATAAATAAACAAATAGCGTAATAACCAACAATATAATAAAAAATACCTCAATAGATAAAAAAAAAAAAAATGGTATTCTTGATGATACTAAACATACCGCAATAGTGTAGCATCTAGAAATGAGAATGTGAGTACTTACTTTCGTCGCACCGAGAAGCAATTCGAGGTCTATTGTCTACGAACCTCGTAATCACCTTCATCAATTCTAAAGACGAGGCTAACACCTGAGTTGGCTCCCTATCTCCAATCTGACTTACCATGCCAACGGGCGTATTTGGGATCCTGACCTGATTTAAAGTCCATCAGCCCCGTTACACTGAGTGTCTTTTGTGACACTAGGGTTCGAACATATGAATCGATGAAAACCAGAGTTGAGAACCTAGTGGTATGACCAATACTGCTAAGCTACAGCGCCCACATAGCACCGACGAAAGGCAAAATCAAAGAAATTTATATTTTTGCCAGCCACTAAAATATAAATATTTTAAAATCATAAACTCACAATTTATGTAAAATCTAGAAATATCAAAAAAAAAAAAAAAAAAAAAAGCTAAATTCATACAGAAAAGTAATTTAAATTTTTTAAAAAGTTATATACAAAAACATACACTGAATTCCAAACATGTCACGATAAATACCATAAAACCAAACCTATAATTTAAGAAATATGCACAATAATCTAGAATATGTTGTTGTTTCTTATATAGAAATATATAAAAAAAAAAACATTAGAAAAATATAAAAATGTAAATCTAAAACTAGATAAAAAATAATACATTCATATATATACATATATACAGAAAAAAGAAGAAAAGTAATACACCTTCTGGGATTTAACAAAAGTGGAGAAATATATTAAAAATATAAAGTTAAGAAAAAAAAGTGAGTAAAAAAAATATGAAAATTAGAAATAAATAAATGAAAGATGAATTCAATATATCTAAAAAGTTCAAGTACTACATTCTTTAATCATGTCAAATTAGAATCGAAATAATTTTTGAAAATTCGTGCATTAAGGATATTGATAAAGAGTCCATTTAAGGTGATTTTCTCGGCAATTTTTCTGAGAATCGGAGGTAAGGATACTGGATGGTAATTTTCAGGTTCGGTTGCATCTTTGTTTGGCTTTAAAATAGGTGTGACTACGACGGCTTTGTTGGCTCGTGGGAAGTGACCAAGTTCAAGCACTTTCTGTTTTCCAAGTTTAAGAAAACAGGGGAGGTTTTTAATCACTTTGTTAGTTATTCCTTTTCTTCCTAGTGTTTTTTTAATTTCAATTAAGCTGCAACTTCTTAGGGATAGAGGTGGGGGTGAAGAGTTTCAAAAGTTATTTTCATTGGCTTTGTACCATGAATGACATGGGTTAACGTTCTATCATGTATTGCTGTCTGAATATCATTTAATTTAAAACTGGCTCTGGAGCGAGTCAGTTAGTGTTTCTGACTTGTCTATTGTCACTCATTGCGATACCAGATGGGCTTTTTAGGACAGATCCTGGAGATCCCTTTTTCCTAAACGCTTCGGCCATCCCCCAGAGGGAACCGTTTTCAGCGTCTAGATTATCCGAGTGTTTCTTCCCAATCTTTATTTCTGTGTAAATGACTTTGTGTCTTAATAGCCACTCAATGGGCTATTGTTTTCTATACCCTATGCATATCGTACCTGACCATTTTTCAAAAATTTAACTTGTTTTTGCGTATACTTTTTATGCATGCTTTCACCAGTAACGAACTTAATTTTCAAAAATACATTATAATACATTTCTTCTGAATTTTTTTTTTATTTAATTGAAATAAAATATATGCAATACATGTCTGATACCTGCTTTCATCACTAGTGAACTCAATTTTCGAAAATTTGAAAATATATCGTTATAAATTCCCCCCAATTTTTTTTTATTGGATTATAGTGAAACAAATATAAAAATTAAGTATTTTATTCACTTCTCGATATATGTATTAGCTTAAATCATATGTAAACTGGAATCAAGATATGACTGAAAATAAATAACATTAATCTGAATTTTAAGCTGTGAGGTCGACTTTTTTTTTTTTTTTTTTTTTTTTTTTTTTGCCTTAAGAATTTCAAACTATGTCTTTTTGGTTTGGCTTCATTCCTGGAATGTGTTGTGGTTAAATAATTTCAATATTGATTTACTATTATTAGCCATCCAAAGGGCTAGTGTTTTAGATGGATCACTTTTAGCGCACCAGATCACTTTTTAAATTTTTTTATCGTTTGCTTCCATATTAACTACATTTACATTTAATATATTCAATTTAATAATTTATTGTATCCTTTAATTTTAATACCGGAAAAGTTTACTATTGTCTATTTCTCGATATTCCATCGTTTACTTTAATTCCTATATTTATTGAATAATTTAATAATAATTATTAAAAAAATCTTTGCATAGAACTTTTTAATTTTTGTTTCGTTTTGAGTCCCATCCAGTTTTCTATTATCTGCAGGGTAGCAAGAAAATTTGTTAGGTTTTCCTGACATTATTTTGCTCTTTAAAAAGCTTTCTGAATCCCCTACAGATAAAGGTTTGTCTGTTTGTTTTGGAAGATGTTTCATGTGCACTTATTCAAAGTTCTGTGTGAGTTTAGCGATCTGTTTTGCTATATCCTCTCCGCTGAAGAAGGAGAATGATGTTATTGTTTTTTCTAGGAGTGTTTTACTAAATAACTCTCAGTTGGTAGTGACTTTGCCTGGAGGAATTTGGATTTTATTTCAGGTTTCAAAGTAAATCAGAACTAGATTGTCATTGCTGCTCAATTCAGACAGTGAAGAAATCCGGTAGGGCCAATGAAATTCGCGGTTAGAGTTATGTCAATGATGGAGGCGGAGTTATGTCCTTAGCGTGTTGGTGTGGGAGGGGCTATGATTTCAATGACGTTTTGATTGACAAAGGTTTTAAGAGTACTACTTCTGTAAGGGTTTTTTTTTTTTTTTTTTGACAATCCCAGCTTGTGTGCTTGGAATGTAGGGAAATCTTTACTTAACGGAGTTGAACATTTTTCGAAACGTGCCAAAGTCGCCAAACTGAGCAATTAACGTTCCAATGTGGCAGTCGTCCAGTTGAGACTACGTCATATACGATGACGTATAAAAAATGTCTTGAACTGGCGTAATAAGGTTTATTCCACCTCTTCTTAAAAAGTTCTAATACAATAATACCTTTTATAATAGTTGTATTTAAAAAAAAAAGGAATTCTTTACATAAGTTTTGAGCTCCTTTACATAATAAAAATTCTAATATATATTTTATATATAGATAGTATTTAAAAAAGTACATTCTCTTATAAAGAGGTTCCAGAAATACCATTATATATTTGGTAATTGATCGTATTATGAAAAAAATGACAATAAAAATTTAATTTTAAAAATTTAATGATAAAAAAATTATCACCTCTTACATATCTCAAATATTCACCTCTTACATATCTCTCCACTCTTCTTCTTTTTTTTTTTTTTTTTTTTTTTTTTTTTTTAAGGTCAAATATGTATTATTAATACACATCAGTGATGAGATTGGTTAATTCTAAGAAATAAATTTTCATGATTATAAACATAATCAGATTAAGCGAAGAGTCTTAAGAACTGGCGCTCTCGAATCATTTGATTGTTGTTGTGTAATTGATTATATTCAAAAAAATATTTTCTCTCATAAAAAGGTTCCTAATCAATTATATATTGTATATTAAATACATTTTTGAAAAATTAATTCCTTATATTAGTTTCGAGTTCTGCTACATTTAAAAGTTTTAAATACGATTATATCCTTTATATTGACAATATTTTCAAAAAAAAAAGTGTATTCTTTACATCATTTTCGAGCTCGTTCACATTTTAAAAAAATTTACAATACTTTTTGAGAAATATTTTAAATGCTGCTAAAGAAATAAGCAATTGAAAGAGATTTTATATTCTAGAGAAGAGAAGGTATGCCATGCACGATGGAAAGTTAATATATTTTATTTTATTTAGAAATTACAGTTTTTTTATTTAAGCAACTAATAATTATTAAATATATGAAAATATATTACTTAATCATAATGGAAAACCATAGAGCTTTTCAATTTAAGAACACTATGGTATCACGACCTCGAGGTACCATAGTATTCTTTTTCTCTCCCATGGAGTTTACTGTCTGTTGTAAACATGGGTGAAGAACCACCGGGATACGATAGCGATGTTTCGACTCTCCTTCTTGTCAACCAATTTTTTTCTTCCATTTTTCAAACATTTAAATCATAGTTACACCTTGTTTGGTGTAGCAAAGCCGTATATCTGGCTCTCGTGCCTTAAAACTTCACCACTCTCACTTATCAATTTGTGAGAATAGTTTCGAAAAATATATTGACTGAACTTCTACAAGTAAAATTCTATTTTTCTCTTTATTTTATTACTATAATCCTTTTTTATCCATATTCCCCATAGACTTTAAGAAACTCCAAAATAAATTTTTAAGAAATTAATTTAATGTGTTAATTTTCAAATCCCACCTATTAATTAGATATTTTATAGAGTAAAATAGAGGCAAACATCTTTTGTTCTTTTCAGATACAACAAAGAATAGTTATCGTTGAAGCCCCATTTAAATCCTAGATTGCATCTAATATTCCTACAACACAAAATCATTTTTTAAATAAATATTTAAAGGGTACTGATAAACGTATTTCAATTGATAGTAAAACATATTATGTTCACACCAAATAGTGTCTTGAAAATAATTTAGATTCTTCGCGATATCAAGTAATTTATTGTTCAAATTATAATGACGAATTTTTTGTGTTAACATTTTTATTTTTCTTATTCTTTTATTTTTTAAATAATTTTCGCAAGGTTTATCAATATTTTTTAATTTTTTTCGAGTATTTCATTCACAGCAGGAGAAAAGACTTTTCAAACTTTTGATTAATCAAGGATTGCTAACACACACGTCTCTGCATCCTGTAAAAACAGTTGTAATAAGTTGAACGATATTATATGTAGAGAAGAATGTTATTGTTCTCTAGAAATACAAAATATTTGATTAAAATTTTTGTAAAAATTAAAGTTTGATAAATGATAATACAGGAATAAATTATCAACTTTTTTGAAATTCTTAAAATATCTGTTAAAATTCAGCAGTATATTTCAAAGGGTTTGATTTGTTATTGATTGAACAAAAGATAAGTATCGTAGGGTGATTTGTGACAAAAAAGTTCAAACGCTTTTCAGTTATATTTTACCTATAATTATAAACAGTTTCTCACATTTTAACAGTTATAAACTTATTTAAGAATATTTGCAATAAAATATTTAATTTTTTTTATTTCCATTTTTCTTATTTTTTCAATGTTTTATATTAAATGATATCAAGGTTTGTTGTTGTTATGGATCGGATTTTGCTAAATCGCGTTTTTAGCATGTAACACATATCCTTAACAAAGTTTCTTTACCAGTTTTGCCCGTAATGACCAATGAGGCAAAATTACAATTGATACACAAGTTTTCAGTTGTTATTTGTTATTATGAGAAATTAATTTGTATAAAGTGTCAAAACGAAATATGAATAAGTGCTAAATCATTAAACTTTAAAGCGTTGCACTTTTCTGATTCACAGAGTCAAATAATCCATAAGCCTTAAGTTTATTTTTTCCTACATAGATTATTTCTGTCAAGCATTCCAGTATTCAATAAATAGAATCAACTCATTGAATTAAATTTACAGCCTAACAATTTCAAAATGACTGACTGTATACATAAAACGCTTAAATGTGTTTTTAATAATTTACATGATAATCATTTAGATGAATAACTTTGTACAGTTTCACCTAATTTATTTATTAGAAAGAAAATATCGTTTTGTCAATTTTTTATACTTATTAAATATAGAATATATGTATAAGAGTTTTTTGATTTTTTTTTTTTTTTTTTTTTTTTAAACATCTGCGAGTGTTATAGATTTCAATATGTAAAGATTTTATTATTCTTGTAAAATAGTTATATGACTGTTTTTGAACTAAACACATACGTAAATTCCAAATTGCATTGGTTCAAAATAAAATACCTCTAAAAAGCTACAAGAGAACTGTAGGATATGGATGTCGCATTTCTCAGCTACTGTTCAGTAACTAACATAACCCTAGAGCGAATTTCATTCTTTCAATTCAGCATCACTCTGCGTTAGGAATTTGAGGTTCAATTCCATTTAATAAGAAACAGTCTCCACTGTTCGATAAGTAGGATTTTTTAATGTAATCATGATTCGATTACTACTAAAATTTACTGCGGTAGCCAAGAGGTCATGATCGCAACTTCGTGACCAGCATTGTTTTTCTCAAATCATAGGTTCCAATCAAGATTTATCTTTTGATAAGCTGATTAGAGAGGCTACCGCACTATGGATTTGACGAGGTTCCAAACCCTCGCATTGGCGTGGAGAGAAAGTGTGGCGAGTGGAATTTCAATTCAAGTGTCATCCTCGTCATTTAATTGAGGTTCATTTCCAACAGCTCTCGAGTTGCTTCTTTGTGCAGCGTTAATAAAACAATTAATCAATCAATGCTACTAAAATAAGATCATTAATGAGCGACAGCGATGAAACGTTTATTCTCAAAATCTCTTAATACTCGTAAATATCAAAGAAAAATAATTAGAAAGACATATCCATAAGGGTAAAATTGATAAGGGAAGAAGAAAATAAAATAAAAAAAAGCTGGAAGAGTTTTGCGATAATGGAATTCTACTTACTTTAACTGAATGCATTGGGAAATTTTTTTTAAAAATTATTAATGGTATTAAGGCTATGATCTTTCCGTTGTAAAATAGGCAAATCTAAATTTATAATATTGAATTCAGAACATTGTTCGTAAAATATAATTAGGTTTTCGTATTATTTTATAGTTGTAAAAACATTTCTAGTTAGTTTTGTCATATAAGTATCAATTTTTTCTATATTAAGATTTTTAATGAATTACCTTCCCTTTTCCCTCCCCTTTTTTTGTCATAAGAAATTATTTTGTATTAATTCATGTCAGAAGGAGCTGCTGTCCCCAGAATGAAGGCAGTGCCCGTTGTTATTGGACGTAGAATTTGTTTATAAAGTAGGATTATTATTTAATGATCGATGAGAAAATTGACCAATCACACACACAACAATAAGCTAAGAGATGAAATGTATGCTCAAATATCGAGTAAATACTTAAAGTGTTAGAAAAAGATTAGTTTATCATCTAAATGAAAGTCCAGGAAACGAATCACAGTGATACAGATTCAATGTTCCCAATTTATCTATAAATCGAATACATATTTTTAAAAAATTGGGAGGGGAGAATACGTCCAGATTTTCTTGATAAAATTGTCTAAAGTTTCTTCAAATTTATCACAGTTCTTGAATCTGTGAGCCATTCTTTGGGAGTAACTAGGAATTTTTGCATTTTTCTTATTGTCGCACTCTGTAGATCGCAAAGCGATGGCACCGCAAGGTGCCTTGACGTCTTCACAGGAGTGGCACGAAATCCACATATTTTTTTTTTATCTCTTACTTAGAATTAGTCCTAGTGTTAGAAGTGATAAGTTGCCATTAGAAACCTTAGTTCACCAAGGGTACCAGAGGTTGAATAAGTTGGGGGGGTCACTGTTATAGTATATATTTGTCCTTAGGCAAAACTGCCCAGTCGTCAGCTGTTCATAGAGAAGTGTGGTGGAAGTCATAAATATACTCCTATGCCAACGTGTATTAATCTTTTTTTAGTCCACTAACAGTTAAAATTTGTAAAGAAATTTTGCTGAGCGATGTTTTTTTTCCTCGTTTTTTTTTTTTGTTGTTGTTATTGTTGTTTTCTTAGCAAAAAAACTATTACATAAGTTAATTGTAACATTTTTATTATCATTTACTTATATTACATATCATTTAATACATGTATTCAAATTTTAAAATACATTATAATTTTCATTATTATATATGAGTAAATAAACATTTGAGAAAAAATCACAGAAATTAATAAAAAAAAAATCATAAAGACATTACAAAGCAAAAAAATCAGTTCTATGATTAATACAAAAGCAAAAATGGATAATTTTGGTTTATTTGGAATATAATGTTAATCAGAAAATTAATTAATTATCTGCAATTAACTTTTGAATTGTGGGTTTTAAATTAGTCACATGTAGGTCGCAGCGGTGAAACAATCGAAAGTCGATTTCTAATTTTTTTTTTTTTTTTTTATTACTGTCGTAGAGGAAAAAAACATTCCCATCAATATGTTGTTGTGAAGGGAATTAAAATTTTCGGAGTTTTCTCGTATAGAAATGGATATTTATTTTTCGTTTTGATCCAAAATTTATTTATAGACATTATTCAAAAAAAAAATTAACATAATTTCTACACAAGACCGGTCCAACCCGTGGAGTTTAAGGGCTCACTTTAAAACGTGTTTCATTCCGGCGGGCCACGTTATATATATATATATATATATATATAAGAATGTAAGTAATTATTAATGTTAATTAGACATATTCTTAACTATACCAAATCATTATAAAAACTGATTAAAACAATTGAAAACAAATTTAAAAAATTTACTAAAACTAAAAACCTACAAATATTTCAGAACTAAATGAAAAATTAAGTAAATTATCAAAATATTTATACAATAAAACTAAAAGTATTATTCTAAGTTGAAAACAAACAAAACATAAATGTTATAGTAAAAAAGCATAAGTATATATATATATATATTTTCAGTAAACGTAGAAATTTTAAACCGAACTTCGGTTTTTATCCAAATTATTTGGTTTTATTGCAGACAAATACAGATACAAGTAAGTCTGAATTTTTAAATACAGATCTACAGCAAAAGGATTATACCATTTATAATAACTTATATGATAAAAGAGATGCATTTCGGCTTAGGGTAATTAAAAGGCTGTACAGGGAAAATAATATTCACGTATCCATTCACAGAAACTTTATTTTAAATTTTTTGCATCGCAATAAATTGCTGGTTACTCATGATAAAGACAGATTCAATAAAATTAAGAAATTTATAGAAGAATGTATGGAATGTGATTATCTATTAGAGTTTTTAAGAAAAATATAGTTCCAATAATTTATATGTTGGCCCCATGAGGAGTTCGTAAGGGACTCTGGAGGCTATTGAAATGCAATTCAGTAAATTGGATTTGACAACTAGAAAGGTTTTTTTTTTTAATATTATGACAATTTCTCAATAGGATATTTATTTTATAAATTGATATATATGATTTTTTTATATTTGCATCTTGAGGAGTGAGTTTGTTCTGATATTTTTTAGAATTGTAACATTTTAAAAAATGTTACAATTATACATAAGGGCTATTGCCTTTCAGGACTCTCGTGAAATTTTAAGACCTTTCAATTCAAAAAGAAATCCATCATACAACATAAGGATTACAAAGACAGCTAATTAGTGGTCTAGCTGTGAAGATCTCTTATTTAGTGGATTCCAAATAATTTTAACAACTAAAATATTGGTATGTGTTCCATAGAATATGATTCCTTTTTATGATTGTATTTATTATGAGATTTTTATTATAAATATTCCATATTTTGAAACTTTTTATTCTCAGTTTAACTAAGTAATATTGATAATCAAATTTTATTTTGCAACAGTGCATAATATTAGACATCTTCATTAAAAAGTTTCCTTGAACCTATTGCGCAGTAATTCTTGATCACAAGTCACAAGATCTTGTACTTAGGCTTTTGCGTCTTTGTGATTTGAATTTATTCTTCTTGGAAAAACTTAGACTTGGTTATGTTGTTGTTTTTAAAGTTATAAATTTTTAACTTAAAATATTTTAACTGTACAGATTTTGATTTTGTGTTTATTTATTTTTTTTTTTTTTATTTATACTTGGATAATTTTTAATTGAAGGGCTTTTTTCAATATTTTTAATTGGAATGCTTTCAGGTGAAGATTATTTAATTGGAAAATATTAGTTTTTTAAAAAGAAATTATAAATAAGATATCTTGTCTTTCATTTTCGTTTTTTCTTGTTTCTTTTCTTTAATTTGCAATTTGCATTTTGGAGTAATCGAATTTTTGCACAACAAGATGCACCGAAGAAGAGTTGGTACCATAGAACATGTTTAACCCCACAATTCAGTCTCCAGTCTTAATGTGCAAATTTTATTTGGGAATGCTTACTTAGCAGGGTTGAAAATTTTTCGAAGCATGTCAAGATCGCCAAACTGAGCAAGTAACATTCAAATGTAGCAGTCGCCCAATAGAGTCTGAGTTATACAAGATGACATATAAAAGTTGCGTATAGAAGTAGTGTAATAAGGTTTATTCATCCGCTACAAAAAAAAAGTCATTGATATAATTACATATTATATAATAACTTTATTTAAAAAAAATATTTGCATCAGTTTTGAACCCTGCTACATAAAAAAAAAAAAAACTAATACATTTCTTATATTGATAGTATTTAAAAAAATTCATTCACTGATATATAAAAAAAGTTCTAAATACAATAATATATTTTGTAATTCATCGTATTTAAAAGAATACATTCTCTCATAAAAAGTTCAAAATACCTTTTCCAAATTCAAAAAATTTATTTCGCAATCGATCGTATTTAAAAAAAATTACATTCTCTCCCAAAAAAAAAAAATTTCCAAATGCCATTGTATGTTTTATATTGATACTATTTAAAAAAATACAATCTCTCATAAAAAAGGTTCCAAATGCAAATAAATTTTTGTATTATAATTGCATTTTTGAAAAATTAATTCTTACATCAGTTTCTAGTTCTGCCACATTAAAAAGTTTCAAATACGATTGTATCTTTTATATTGATTGTATTTTCAAAATATATATATATTATTATTTACACCATTTTTAAGCTCGATTTTCTTTTTAAAAATTTTTTACTATGCCCATGGTGAATATTTTAAATGTTGTTAAAGAAATTAAAGGTTTAAAGATATTTTAATACTCTAGTGAGGAAGTGGCATGTCATATATGCCGAAAAGGATATTTTCTAAATTCAATTTTATATAGAAATTACAGTTTATAATTATTAAAAGTATGAAAACATATTATTTAATCATAATGGAAAGCCATTGTAACGTATTACAAACGTTCACAATCAGGCTAGATCTGACTATTAAATTTTATTTAACCGCTTAACATGCGGCATGATACATACACTAGCTTTTCTTGTCTCCTTCTTACGTAGGTACTCGCGCATCTCAGTTACTGAGTCTCATTGGACGGCTTCGTCCCTGAAGAAATCTACTGGTTTTTAAGTGACATTCGCTACACCATAGAGCTTACCAGGTAGGGATCTCAAATTCGAGGTTCCGTAGTGTTCTTTTTCCCCATGGGGCTTACTGTCTGTGGGAAGCTCGGTGACATGCCTTCGGAATACGCTAGCGATCCCTCTCCGTTTTCGATTCTCCCTCTTGTCAATCAGTTTTTCTTTTTTCCATTTTTCAAACATTTAGATCACAGTTACACCTTTTTTAGCACAGAATAATGGTATTTGGCTCTCGCGCTTCAAAACTTCACCATCTTTAACTTGTCAATTTGTGAGCATAGTATCAAAAAATATAGACTGAATTTCTGCAAATGAGATTTTATTTTTCTTTCTCCTTTATTTTCTTAATTCTAAAGAAACATTACATTTATTTCATAACTGTTCAAATATGAAATTATAGTAGAAAAAATCGAAAAACTGATTTCATTCGTAATGTTGATTTTAAGGAAAAAAATTCTATAAACTTACTTCATATAATTTTGAGGCATTTTAGATGAAATATAACGATAATTCATTTCGTTCTTCTCGTTCATTACTCCTTTTAATTCCTTTGAATAGAATTACACATGTACTGTTAATTTGTACAAATAGCCTTTTTGATTTTTTATAAGAAGATATAAAACTTTTATTACCTGCTTTCTATTCTTAATAAATTGTTTTTTTTTTTTTTTTTAATTTCAATAGATGTCAAATTTGATAAGGATGAATTTGAATAAGCATTTTCCAAAATATCATTAACTATTTTTTTTAAATAATTTTACTGCATTCTCTTTACGCTGAATTCAAGTTAACAATATTTGAATCCCGTCATTTGATTAAAATGTAATCTGTGTATATTGTTTCGTACGAATGACGTTGTTTAATATTGATTCTGAGAATTTTACAGGCAATTTTTTCAAAAAATAACATACAAAATACAGATTCGTATTTACGTTATCACAATTTTTATTGTTGTAATCAAGATATTTTAAACCATTTTACAACCATTTAAAATATTTAGAATTTTCTATTTTTATTTTTTAATTAATAGATTACTGATAATTTAACTTAAAAAACTTTTTTTCTTTGTTGTAAAATCTGATTATATAAAAATCAAATTTGCAATAAACCTTCAAGACATTAAAGTATATGATTGATCATTTATAAATAATTTTTTGAAAAAAATAGAAAATATATACTCCATGTGAAAGCACAAAAATTGCGTATTAGATTTTTTTTCCGACTTAACACATCTACCCACAAATACTTTCGTCCTTGAAGCACTACAACTTCCTGAACAAAACCGGAGAAAAAAGAATCTCTTGCGTCTTGCTTTGAAACATTAAATGAGTCACAAAAAAAAACAAAAAAAACCCTAATATATTGGATTCAGTTGTTTAGTTCTATTCTAATAAAGATAAAATAAAATATTTCATTTAATAATAAAATGAACTAGCATAAAATTTCGTAATTTCAAGTATAATTTATGTTTAAATCCAGTTGGTGAATTAAATTTTACGGAACTCCAATCAATAGTTTGTTTTTCTATACTGACCAAGCATAAATCCCATTTTTTTTTTATTTTGTAAAATAGATTTTATTGTATAAATACTGCAAATTTATATGCGTTCAAAGCCTTTCTTATACGTATTCAACACGGACTTTAAAAATCTCCTGTGCAAGCTTTTAAAAAACTTAATTTAATGTGAATTTTATTTAAGGAGAAATATCTGAATTTTTTTTCAATATCTCCCAAGGTATATTTGGAGGCTATATAGCAAACATAACAACTTATTCTAATGTTTGTCGTGTTTCTAATAAACTTATTTCAGACCTTTTAGAAAAAGTATAGTTTTTTCCGTATAATAAAAGTATATTAAAATTCCGATTTTCTAAAATCTAAGATGATTGATTGATTGGTGTTATTAACGGCGCACTAGAAGCAACACAAGGACTATTGGCGACAGATCTCTTAATTTTGAACATCGATCAAGTGACGAGGATGTCACATAAGCTGGAACCTACCTCTCCTAACTTCCACACTATGCCAACGAGAGGACTTGGAGCCTCGACAGGTTTAACGGGCATTAACCCCAGCTACACGACGGGCCTTTAGTGGCATCAAAAATCAAACCTGCGAATTGACGAAAACCTCTGTCCACGACCATGATCACTAGGCATCTGATTAATACCGTCACTATCCGCTAGATAATCCTTAGACATTTTATTATGCATTCAAAAGCTTAAAGATCCAGATAGACATGCTTAGAATGGTTTAACATGAAAGGCTTGTTGACGTTTTGTCTGTCGTATGAGTTTCAAATATCTTTCTTCTCTTTCCACAAAGAAAGAAAAGAAAAGAAAATGCGAGTTTTTCCATTTCAGCATTCTAACAACCAAGTATGATAGTATAACACTTTTAGTTTTAAATTTTAAAAAAAAAGAAGTAAAATATTTTATTTGCAAGCAACTTCTGTAGTGGTGATAAAGTCGAGAAATGCAACACACTCGGCAGAATTTTAGAATTAAAATAAACAACGAAAGCGCACACAAAAATTGGACTCTTACTAAAAATCATATATTTTGTATTGTATTTTTCTTGTCCTTAAAAATTTCATTGCACTCTTAAAAACTTGTTTTTTAAAGATTTTAGAAACTAAAAACGGGGGGGGGGGGGGGGTATGTAGGCATTGCTAGTTTTTGTTTTAATTTTTCAATTTCTCTCGAAGTTTTAAAATTTGTATATCAATAAGTTGAATATCAATTAAAAAATACTTAAAATATTTTCAAGCATTTCATAAATGAATACAAACGAAGGAAATACATAGTAATAAATAAAAATTGTTGCTAACATACAAATAAAATACTGCATAATAGCTCATGTCTTGTAAAGTTTTTTTTAAAAAAATAATTTTGAACAGTTCGAATAAATTCAACACTCATTCAATTGAGCATAGTATGTTATATTTTCTAATACTCACTTCATTCAGTATATGTTTAAATTTTGTTACAATTTTTTTGCCTTTTTCGAGTATTGTTATTGGAGCATAACTAAGAAATATCCTTTTTTTTCTTGCGCATATAGCATTTTGCGAAGTAATTAAAACTTTTGTTAAAGATTTAATTTTTCACCGCTATTATGTAAAGAAATTATCATACAAGGATGAGTTGAAGTCTGTTTCAAAATATATTTCTTCCATTTTTGAATTACTTATTCATGCAAACTGATGAGGAAACTGTACACTAATGACAGAATATCAACAAAAAAATTATATTATCTTATTTTAATTTTAGAACTTTTATAAATTTATGCACAATCTTTCATAAATCCAGCTTTATTATTTAGCGCATTATTTTTACTTTCTTTCACTGAGTTTGCCATATTATTTCATTGACTTTTAAAATTCTTAAATTATTTTTATTCACGCATTTACAATTCCAAGTCTTTTTTGCAATCCGAATAATGTATCAAATTATTCTACTCATGGATAAGGATTTTGATAAATAATTCTTTTTTAAAAAATACCACAAAATTACGTGTACTTGTTGGTTTTTTATTATTTTTCGTTGCATCTAATGGAATAAAATAATTGCAAAGTTGTAAATAACACTGTTAAAACCGAACCCATGCACAGAATTGGGGGAAAAATTTTAAGAAATTAAGAAAAATATCACTCAAAAATATTAAAATTTAGTGAAGTGAGAATTATAAGACATTAAAATATTTTGAAAATAATTAAAATTTTAATTAATTATTTATTTGAAGATGAAGTTTTTTTTTTTCTTTTTGGTATGAATATTTCATGTGTCCATGATGAACATAATTGTTTTCTTATAATTTTACAAAATTTCTCAGCTCAATTTTGTAAAAAGACCCCCCCCCCCCCATTTGTCAGTGTAACAATTAAAGTACCCATTCTGTCTAAATTTAGGTAATGCAATGGAACATAAATTGAACTATTATGTTTATCTAAAATTACAAAAAATGTCCTCAATAATCCTAGTATTAGTAAATAATTTCAATTAGTTTCTGTATTGCTCAAACAAATAACGGATACTTACTTATGTATAAGTTATCCGCAAATTGCATAACTAACAAGTAAATTTTAAAGTGTTTTCATAGTTTTAATTGATAATAGAAATATTAAGCTGAATTATTTTTAAATATGGTATAAGTATGGTTTTATTTGTATTGGTAATATCTGTTTCCTTTTGCATCTCATGAAAATATGAAAATATCTTATTTTATACAATCTTAGTGAAAATATTTTTTCATAGCTTTATGTTAAAAACTACCTGTTAAATTTATAAAACTTTTCTTGGTAACATTTTTATGTAACAAGCGTTTCTTCTAAAACCACTAATAAAGGATTAAACATGAATCAGAAGTTAAAAATTTATTTCCAAGTAATGAAATATGTATGATGTAAAATAATCCACTAATTATTTATTCTTATCGTAAAAAAATTTTTGGAGAGCTATTTTACACATTAATAATAGAAATAATACATATTGCTTGCTTAAAAATTAAAATTAATTAAATTATATATGAAACATATCAATTCACACATTTTGTACTACTAATAATATTTTCATAGATTATCCCAAATTTTTTATACTTATGAAAGTAAATTACTCAAAATATAGAATTATCAAATTAAGCAAAATAAATATTTTATTGCAAGTAAAGATATTAGCTTATGACATATTAAAATCAATATCCGAATTAATTTCTACTTTAAAATATTTCGTTAGAGAAGAAAATTGCAATTCAAAATCATATTTATTCCCCTATGTAATAAACGAAGAAGGAAAGATAGAACATTTACAAATATATTTTAAAAAGCCTTAAAGAGTTTTTATAGCACTAATGTAGTACGAGAATCGTTTTTCTGAAGCAGACTGTGACAAAAAGGAGAAAAGAGCGATTATTCCATAAGCGGTGTATAAAAGCAGTCTATCTCCCTACCCTCTGAATATAAGATGGGGTAGTAAAGTGATTGAGACATTTACGAGATCCTCGGAGTTTCGAAAGCTGTAAAGAGGGGAAGGAGCTCCTTGGTTGATTTCACGACCATCCTTTTGGTCACGAAAGCACCCGCCCGACCTCAAAACAAAAGGTTAATCTCTCTCTCTCTTTTTTTTTTCTTTTTCGTTTCAGCCTGCAGACCGGTGAAATTTGTGAAAAATTTTACAGACCGGTGATTTTTTTTAGCAAAAAAAAAAAAAAAAAAAAAAAAAAAAAAACTTTAATGGGTGTTAAAAAAACTTTTACAAAAGTTAATTGTAATATTTTTATTATCATTTTCGTACATTACATATCATTAATCGCATGCATTCAAATTTAAAATAATTAATTATTGTCGTTAATATATATAAGTAAATAAACATTTGAGAAAAATCACAGAAATTAATTTAAAAAAAAAAACAATCACAAAGTCATTGCAGTACAAAACAATCAGTTCTCTGATTAATACAATAGTAAATATGTATAATTCTGGTTTATTTTATATATGTTAATCGGAAGATTCTTTAATTAACTTCAATAAGCTTTTGTTTGTGGGTTCTAAATTAGTCTTGCTAGGTCGAAGCGGTGAAACAACCGAAAGTCGGTTTCTAAATTTATTTTTATTGCTGTCATAAATGAAAATGCCATTTCTAATAAACATGTTGTAGCGAAGGGGAACAGCCTTTTCATTATTTTCTCGTATGGAAATGAGTATTTATTTTTCATTTTGATCCAAAATTCATCTATATACATAATTGAAAAAAAAAATCACAGAAGTACAAACATAATATCTAAACTAATCTCAAAGAGGGACCCATATTCTTTATTACTTAAATTTAGTTTAATATTGTCATTTGTTTTGAAAAGAATTAATTATACACATATTTCTTTCACACGTGGTTTTTTTTCCGATGGGAAATATCTTTCGAAACTATTATTTAATGATTGTAAGTGTTGAGGCCAATGATTATATTTAATTTTGATAACTTGAAATCTTGCTGTGAATTAACAAAGTAAAAATAACTATTAAATATATCTACCTAATATTATTTTATACTTTATTTAGCAAAAAAATTAGTTTTTTATCAATCTACTTAATTAATTGAATGAAACGCATTTATTGCAGTTCCTTGTAAAAAAAAATGAATTTTAAATCACAGAATCGCATACCCATAAGGGTAAATTTTAACTTCCAGTCTCCCCTGCAGATTTTGGACAGATGCATGTTAAATATGTCGAGGCTCAGTGTCTTAGAGTTGGCGTATTGTGGAAGTTTGGTCAGTGGACTGAGTTCAATTGTCAACCTCGTCACTTGATCAAAGTTCAAAATTACAAAGTCCGTCGCAAAAAACTGTCTAGTTGCCTTTTAGAGTGAAGTTAATAAAACAATTAATCAATCAATAACAGTCTATTTTCAATTTTGGGTGCAACATATTGTTGTAAATCTTTACTCCACAATGAAGTTCGTGGAGCCTAAATATCGCTTATATTTGAATAATCATCATCTCACAGAACTTCTCCAAACGGCTTTAACAAATGTTACGCCAAATTTGAAAGATTTGACCAAAGGTTTTGTTAAATTTATTGTTTTAATTATGCATTATATTAACTTTGCTTTCTGTTAATTACGCTTTCTGTATTTGCTTGATTACAAAAATAAGATACATTTTGAAATTGGAATAATTTCAAAAATATGGCTCTCCTAGTGATACATTTCCTTTCCTTTTTTTTAGAAAATATCTTCTTTTATTATTCTTATACCCCTAAGGTTTGGAACTGGTAAAATGAAAATGGTACAATTAAGGAATATTAACTTTTTGAAAAAATAATGATAGCTAAAACAAGCACCTTCAAGCAGCTTATAAATTTTTCAAATGCAAAAATATCCCCACCTCGGATGTGGTTGACAAACGGAAAGATATAGATAACAGACAGGAAAATCATAGATGTTTAAAAAAATATTCATGAAAAATAATGCATTATACCCAAGCTTAGTTTTACTATTGAATGGGATATAGCATACTCGTTTATGTAAATTGTAAATTTAAAGACAGAAAGAGGCTGATTTTTCTAAAGTCACATACTTAAAAAGTAGACAGTTGAAACAAAGTGCAATTACAATTAAACACTGGTATTAATTTAAAGTGTGTTTTTGTTTTCATAAATATAACTTACTTTCTACTTTTTTTTTTTTTTTTTTTTTTTTTTTTAATGCTTCAGAAAGTGTTTCACATCTGTGATGTAATTAAAATTTAAAAAAAAATTTCTTAACTTTTGTTTCTCCAGACTTTTTCTCAGTTTTTGTTTCCCTTAAAATATTCTCTTACCAATACGATTAATGCAAAGCTAATAAAGAGTCTGATAAAAGAAATGAAGAAATGACATGTTTGATTAAAAGGAGCGAAAATTTGAATTAAGAAGTCACAAGATCAATAGTTTGATTTTCTTCCATATTGAAAATTATAATTTACAACATTCTGAGTAAAGAATTAATGGGGAAGAATTTATTGTTAAGATGATAAAAAATAAATCAAGTACTGTTAAATCAATTACTGTTCTTCTAATATCAAAAATATTAATGTAATTGTACACATTTCATGTAAGAAGCAAAACACTTTATCACTACTGAAACAAATTTAAAGTATTCTAATTAAGATGATTTGTAGAAATTTTTTTGTCAAATTGGGAGAAATTAATTAAACCCTATATTTACATTGTGTTTTGTAATCAGGTTTTTCCGAGATTTTCAAATGTGTGATATTTTTTTTATGCCAAAAGAGCATTTAAGAGCCTAAATAAAATGCTTTTAGAAAATCAGTAAATAGTTTTGAGTTTCATCGAAAGTAGGATTACTTAATAAAAAAATGATTTCTTTCATGCATTTCTATATACTTGAGGTCGCGGACTCGCGGCTGGCGGTTTTCGACCACTCGAAGTCTTGACCTTGCTTGAGACCTGCCATGTAGCCTGGGCTAATGCACGTTCAATCTGTCGGTTCCAAAAGTCCTCCCTTTGTCGTGTTATGGAAGTTAGGAGAGGGGGTGCCAGCGCAGTTGTCGTCCTCGTCACTTGACCGAGATCCATCGCCAATAGCCCTTGCTTCCAGTGAGACGTTAATAAAACCAAAGCAAGATTCTCAGTGCTTGAGTATCGTAACAACAAAAAAAGTGCTTACAGAAGCTCTTTTTCATTTCATTTCCGAAAAAAGACATACGTTAAATATTAGATAAAAATAATTGTTTAAAATAAACAAACTACTATTTTTACAATGCCCATCAATATTATCGTTTTATTTTTATAGATTTTACAGAAGCAATTTTTAAAAGTATCTTTTTACGTATTTATCAATTAATTGCACAAACAATGGTATTATTTTTAATACCAAGTCCTCCATTTGCTGAGTTTAGACATCAGTTTCATTCGTCAAACTGTTTTCACCATTATAAATGAAATGACTAATGATAAAATTTATTGTTTTTTTAACACGTATGATTTTAAGAACTATAGCTTAACATTAAAAAAGAAAATGTGGTACCAAAAAGAGGGAGGGGGTGACTTTATTGAAGATTGCATTCATTGTCAATTAATTTTATGTTTGGGGAATTCCTACAAACTTCTTTCAATTATATCTTTGTAATTTTAAATTATTTTACTATTTTTAATATTATATATAATTAGTTTCACTTTACTTCTGAGCAAATGTATGACCTAAAATTCAGATTCTTCAAAGATTTTCAACGAGATCGGGTGAAAAATCCGGAAAGGTTATGTACCCCTGGAATATTTACATCTGGTCATTTGAAACACCTCTTTTGCCGAAGGCATGTCTTTTTTTAAAAAAGCTTGGCTTGCTCACCCCCTTTCCCGCTACCCCAAACTGCCAAAGAACAGGATTTTCTAAAAGCCTTCAAGCTGAATCATCCCCTGCAAACTTACACTGCACTGTGTCTGGATGGCGCCAATAAATGTTAAATGAACACAGACCAACAATATCATTTTTCCCAAAATATGTGGTCAGTCTGTAGCGGCCCTTTTAAAATCATATAATTAGCTTTACCCTTAGACTACTTTGAGGAAGGGATTTCAAAGAGGAGTGGGGTTGAAACGAGAAGGGAAAGTTATTTTAAAGTATAAAGGCGGTGAGGAGGGGGAGAAAGAGGATGATTCAGCTGTTCTATTGCACTGTTTAGCTTCCTTCTTTTTAAGAAGAACAATTAAAAGAGTATCGGTAGTTAAAATGCTCTTGGATATGGTGGGATTCAATGAAAGTAATTTTCACAGGGTTGATAGGGAAAGCGTGGATTTCATTGCTGTGTGCAAAAATAGGCTGGGCTTGGATGAGGGAATTTCTGTAATTATTTCGTAGGAGCTTCTAGAAAGATAAGCAATATGAGTGTAAATTTGGAGATTCGAAGGTCTTTAAGGTTGACTGTGTTTCTAATATACCAGTCAATCACTATCGGGGGAATCTTTTCCTTTTTCTTGTCAGAGAGAATACTTCTTTCCGAATCTGACTCGGCGTTGTCAATTTGAGTGAAGGTTGTATTGAAGTGTTTGTTGTTAAGTAATAAGGACGTAAAATATAGGTTCTTGGAAACCGGAACTCTTTTTTTTTTTTCTCTTTCTTATAGATTCTCAAATATTTTAGTTACCATTAAAATTTCTTTGTTTCCCGCCTTAATAGTGCAATTGAAAATGATAAAAAGAGAAATTTAAATTATCGAGCATATTTTTGTATATATTATCTTAAAATGTTTTTTATATATTATCTTAAAATGTTTTGTATATATTATCTTAAAATGTTTTGTAAATATTATCTTAAAAATATTTAATATGTATTCTTAATAAAATGTATCTATATACATATTTAACAATAGATTATTTATTATGCACGTTCATGTTTTTCTGTTATTTAAAAGTAAGTGAATTACATATTATTATTTACTCTATTTTATGATAACTTAGTAATAAACGTTTAAAAATATGTAGACTAATCTTTCCTTAAATGTGTGTGAAAGCAGTTAAGGTATCCGTACACCTTTAAAACGTCATTTTTGTCAAAATTTTCGATTTTCTAATTTTAACATCAGTTTAAATTTTAAACTTTTTTCTTTCTAATAGTGTTTGAATTTTGCTTATACCTTATTTAGAACTTAAGTTACAGGGATTTGAATTTTACTCGTTAGCTGATTTTTGAAACCGGAAGTGCATTTCTGCAGACAGGAAGTTGGAAGAAATGTTTGTTTACATTTTTATTTTTCGAAATATCTTTTATATGTACAATGGTACAAAATAAATAAATTTTAAAACATGAATCTGAATTTTCAGAATGTTTGAAAATACATTTGGCAACAGATTTTTAAATACATTTTTATCTTGAATCTGGCAAGAAAAGAGAATCGTTATTGTTTGTTTACATCTGTTTTGGTTTCTGTTCTCATTCTTATAAGTTTCTGATTAAGATTGTTTTTACTGTTGAAAAGCTCAATTTTTTTCGTTTAAAATGGGAAATTCAAAAAGGAGAATTAGTGTTAAAAGAAAAAGACAATTTCGTGGTAATGGTTTTACCAAAAATGATAGCAAAAATAGTACTGTAACTGCTAATGCCAGTGCTTCAAAATTGAACCTTTCTGCCATTCTAGATGAAGAAATTGCTGAATATGAAAATAAACCGCTAACCGGCAACAGAAGTATTGACATAGAACTCCTTCTATGCTCAATTTTACAACTTTGTTGCCCCAAATGCTTCCACGATGGTTTGCTGTTACATGAAGACTCGAGGTATGGATTGTGCTCAAGTTTTGCAATAAAATGTAAGCATTGTGACTTTTGCCCAGGATTTTCCAGCTCGAAGAAAACATTAAACTATCCTGAGATAAATGCAAGATTTGTTTATGCCATGAGACAAATTGGGAAAGGTTTTTCTGCTGCATATAAATTATGTGCAACATTAAATTTACCCAGGCTCAGTAAAACTGCATACACCAATCATGAGAATAAACTTATGTTTGTGATTTCAGAAGTAAGTGAACTGTCGATGCAAAAGGCAGCTAAGGAAGTTTTGAATATTCATTCATCTAAAAATAAATTAGCTGAATGCGGTGTTTCTGTCGATGGAACATGGCAGCGTAGAGGTTACACTTCTATGAATGGGTGTGTTGCTGCTTTGTCAATCGACACTGGCAAAGTAGTGGACATTGAAATAATGTCATCATATTGTCCGACCTGCAGAAAGCTTTCGAAAATGCCTAAAGGTATTGTATCCGAGACGCTTGAAGCAGATCATGTGTGTCGAAGCAATTTTAAAGGTTCCTCATTAAAGATGGAAGCTGTTGGCGCAAACAGGATCTTCAAACGATCAATTGTGAAACGAGGTTTGAAGTATTCACACTATTATGGAGACGGGGATTCTAAAGGCTTCATCAGCGTGAAAGACACATATGGGAAAGATAGCGTAACTAAACTGGAATGCATTGGGCATGTTCAGAAAAGAGTAGGTGCGAGATTGCGCAAACTGAAATCCAAAAATAAAAGTTTATCTGGTAAAGGTAAGCTTACCGATTCGTTTATTGACAGATTGCAAAATTACTATGGAATTGCTGTTCGAAGTAATGTTGGCAATCTACTCAAACTTCAACAGAACGTCATTGCGGCCTTGTACCACTGTGCATCGAGTGGCAAGAAACCCATGCATGGACAGTGCCCTATCGGGAAAGATAGCTGGTGTTATTATCAGCGAGCACTGTCATGCGGCAAAAAGCCCAAAGAAAAATATAATGGCTTATCCAATGATGTATTAAATTTAATTAAACCTACATATTTAGAACTGTGTTCTAAAGAACTTCTGTCAAAGTGCCTTCATGGTAAGACACAGAATGCCAATGAATGTTTTAATGGCATAATTTGGCAGAGGGTACCGAAAGAGGTTTTCGTGTGCCTTAAAATTTTAAAATCTGGTGCATTGGATGCTGTTATACAGTTTAATGATGGGTACAAGGGTTGTGTTGAAATTTTAAGGAAATTAAATGTAACGCCTGGTTATTTTACCTTAAACTCTTACAAACACCTTGACAGTTGTCGAATTTTTGATGCTGCACGTCATTCAACACCAAATGTAAAGCAGCGTCGAAAAATACTCAGAGCTCTTAGGGAAAAAAAAATTAATGTATTAGAAAGCAAAGAAGGTGTTATATATAAATCAGGGGCATTTTAAATATATTTTATTATGTTTATTATTAAAAATTGCAATTGAAAGTTTGTTTTTGATTTTTCTCAAAATGAGTTTTCTTGACATATTTACATATGGCAACGTAGATATCAGAAAAAGTTATGAACCAAATTAATTGAAATTTTGCAAGTGTCTTCCTTATACAATTTTTAAGGACCCCTACCACTTTCATGATTATAAAATTGATATATTTTTAGTAACAAAGGTGTAAATCATGTATTGTTGTAACTTTTTTATGATTTTTCATTGTTATTTGACTCGAAACACAATAAAAATTATTGTAATGAGATTTTCATCATGAAAGTAGTACCAGCCCCAAAAAATGTTATGATGAATAAGATAAAAGTTACAGAATAATGATATTTTTGTTTACTTTTGAGTTATGAGCGTTATTCTAATAATCAATTTATGTACTATTTTCACTATGTTTTTCACTCCAAAATTTTTTTTTGATTTAAAAGCAAATTATTAAGTGTGTTTTTCATAGTTTTAGGTTATATTTTAGCATAAAAAAGTATTTTTATAACAAATATCAATGTATTTCAAAAAATTTTCTTCGAAGGTGTACGGATACCTTAAGACAGAGAGAGAGTGCGGAAATCTTTTTTACAAATGATCAACTTCTATGCGAAATAATTTTTTTGTGATCTTATATAAGTATAAATTTCATTATTTTTCTATTAGTAGAAATTATCCTTTATTTCTTAAAAATATTCAGTCTCTTAGCGATAAGTTAATAGTAATTTCTTTTAAAAGCTTTTACCTATTTAATACATTTGATTGATTTGTTTCATTAATGTCTCACTTAGAAGCAAAATTGAGGAGGGAGATTTTATAGAATACAAAACCCGTAGAGAATAAATTCTTTTTTCCTCACGTAAACTTATTCAGAATATTTTACTTTCCAAATGGAATTTAGTAAAAAAACATACCATTGTCAATAGGTTTTCATAAATTAATTTCTATTTAAGAATATGTTATAAAAATTATATATATATATATATATGTATAAATTTATGAAAATTAAATTTATTGTTTCTTATAATAATAAGATTGTTTATTTTACAATGGGCAGAAATAAGTATCTGGGATTTGTTCATTATTTATAATCTTTTTTCATTTTTTCATGCACTTAAATTCTAAGTATTTTAAGGTTCCAATTTGCAGGAAAAAAAATGTTCCCTTTGTTTCAAATCATACAATATTCAGGAGACAAGTTTATCTAATCTAATTCTCACAATTGTTATCTTTCAAGTCCAGTTCAATTTTTGCTGCTCATTCTTTTATGGTACGTTTATAAAATATTTCATTCATAAAATGCTTATAAAAGTTAACCTGATAATTAATATGCTACAATGCATATTTTTACTAAATACTTAGTATTTTGTGTACACATTTTTATTACATTTTTTTGGCATATATTTAAAATATTTCTCTATCATCATTTTTATGAGTTAAGTATGAAATCTGCTGTCAATTTTTGCATTTTCGTTCCGAAAATGAAAAATTATCATACTATAACATTTCATGATTATTGAATTTATAGATTTTCATTGCAAAAGCTACGAAAATTTTTAATCGAATTTTAGATTATTGTAATCATTATATTCATTTTTTAGAGAGCTTATAATAAGAAATAATATATCTGATATAAATTTTGATAGAAACGCTTTCTTTCTTTATTTTGTTATTTTCAATAAAACTTAATAATGTAACTTAATTTAGAGTAATTTTCTTAATGTTTCAGATACATTCTTCAATAGGAAATATAAATGTATTTAATATTGATTCCTTGAAGGAAAAAGCCGTTAAAGATATTTTTTCGTTAGCAAGAGATTGCCTGATAGAATTTCTATTACGATTAGTCCCATTTATGGTAGTGAGGCTTTAACAAATAAAGATTCCATTCTAAAATTAAGCTGGGAAGGGATTTGTAAGAATAAATATCGATTCAGATGCTTGGAAAAAGTAAAGTGATTCATCTCATGTATTGACAAGGAAAAGTTTTAATGTATAATATTATAGATTTTCAAGATGCTTAAATTTTTTTTTCCCTTTTCCATTAATTCTTTTGCAATCGAAAAAATATTCTTCACTGCTGTTAGTTACATTTCATCATTCAACTGAAGAAAGGTCTTTTCAATTTTCATAATGTGTAGAAAATTAATTAATGATGTTCATTTAATACCTCAGGAAATAAACATTCAATATTTTCATTTTTTGTATTTATAATGCATATTTAATTCAGCCATGACAGTTGTTTTATTTCATTTGAACAATCGGAATTAATATATGTATTCGGAACATATTTTAATACAAGTGTGTCTCATTTAATATTTAAAAATTAGTAATACCAAGCAATTAACCTTTAAATGTTTAACTGATCTTTTTAAAGCATTAATTTTTCAAACAATAATGTCTCAGTATAATCAGAGCAATATTTTTATGTGTTTTCGGCCGTGAGTGGTTTTTTAACCCTGAGGAGGGGGAGAGAGTTGATGACCTTGATGCGATAGCGTTGTTTCGAACCCTGGTTGAGTGGGTCTGAAGTTGACGGTCTTACCAACCAGGCTGAAAAGATATCTCATCTGGCTGGTTGAGTAAGGCCTTCTAACTTCTAACATTGTTGTAGAAGAGAGTCGCTGCATGTTTAACAATTTGCCAAGATCTGCATGTAAAATACTAATTTAAATTATTTATTCTGATCTTTTCTAGTAATTTATCTGTCATAAGCATTTATAAGACTTTACTATCTTTAAATCTCAAAAATAATTTTATTAATAGGAATGCATGAGGATATGTAATTAATTAACTAAATGGGTACACTTTTTATTTTTTTCTTTTGTCTTTTCTTTGGAAATAAAATTGAAAATGTTGTAGCTATTCTCTGTCAAATAATAATTTATCAAAACAAAGACTAAGTTTTCTAATCTGTTACAGATAGGGGTAAACATTTTTGATTTTTTTAATGTAGATTTTATAGATATATATGCAAAATTTTTATATGACAATTACAATTATTTTGATTGCATATAGTTCATTACAAACTTTTTGAAATACGTAATTTTTTTTCAGATTTATGAATCTGAATATATTTCTATTTTATCTATGCATAGAACTCAACTAAACTATCAACAAAATTCACCGATACTTGAGTTTCTTGATATTACATTTGAAATAATTGATAGTGTGTGATATGACATTTGATTTTATATATATTATGCTACAATAAATTGTTATTAAAACGCATTGTAAAAAAAGAAAATTTAGTATTTATGCTTGTTTTAAATCCTGAAAATAATCAAATTCATTTAAATATTTTTTTTTAATACTTATGATTTAATGAATCAAATTCCAACATTGTTTGGAAGATTAATTTTTGAAGTTTTGATAGGAGAAAAGAGTAATTTCTTAAAAATTCTTCTTTTCCTTTAATAATTTAAAATTCTACGTTATACGATCACCTTGTTTATATTTTTCGCCTTTAATACTAGTACAATATTTTTAAAACAATATTGAAGTTTTTAAGCTTTAAATTAAAAGAATTAAATATTTAACTCTTTGTTCAAAATTCTTTTGGATCAGAAATATGTAAACATGGTCTGTTCACTGTTTGAATTGATCTCTTTCTTTAATGTTTGTGACATCATATAGTTTTGAACCGTATCACTTTTTTTACAAAAGAATGTTCATGTAATTTATTCTATAGAGACACATACGAGAAAAATGATATTTTTCCAATAATTTTTAATTTGAAACAATAAAAAAAAAGAAACCTTTTTAAAACATTGAGATAGTTTCTAGTTAAATTTATTTATTGAAAATATAAATCTCAACGTTTAGGGGGAAAAAATTAAAATGTTCTTAATTTGTTAAAAAAATGAATTTTAAAATTTTGATACGTTAACATAAGATAAATTTAGAACCCACTAACTTTTTTTTTTCATTCGCAAAATAAACGCTTCTCTGTATAATGAAATATTGCTTAATCACATTTCCAGGATTCCAGGAGTTAAAACACTTCACAGTCGTCCCTTTTGAAAATCCTATCTGCAGCAGAATTTCTGGATTTATCATAAGCTACATTTATTTTCAACATCTTCGCTTGAAGGATTTCATTATCGGAAACAACAAATAAATTTCAGAAGCTATTCCCTAATGAGATTCTTTTGGTTAACATATTTTTCCTTGCTTTAAATTACCTTTTTTTAAAAACTAAAAATAGTAATAATGAATGGAAAGTAATAGTGCGTTAAGACACTGTACTATAGAGTTAGTTATATTTACTTCAAAATTACATATTTAGCTCTTAATTTTATTATTTCTTTAAAAAAAACTGTATGAAAGATTCAATGCTATACACTAAATCAGTTGTGAGTAAATTCAGTACAATTAAACATAACTTAGTAATGAATTTGATCATTTCGAAGTATACAAGAATGATGTACAGCAATTCGAAGATAATGAAAGAAAAAAAACTACATTTCATTGTTAAGCAAAATAAATAAATAAATAACACTAATTACTTTAACTAATTTCCATTTGTCTTTACTACGTAACTTCAATTTTCTTCTTCTTCAAATTGGTAAATATTTTTATTTTTAAGCGGTTCATTTTAATAGTGGCTCCTTAAAATTTCTAACGAAACACTCATGTAAACAGCCAGAAGATAGTTGGAGCTCAATTTATCCGAAAACACTTTTCAGAAAACAAGATCACAGGAAAACTGGTGAATGTCAAGAAAAAACAGTGTATTACTGCGCAGAGAGTTTACCCCGCGGATCGACTTGCGCATGATTTCTACAAGCTGATTCCTCTTCAAGTACAACGCTTTGGCGATCAACCTTTTACTAGAAATGAGGATATGGCGGCTGAAAACCTTCAACCCCGTAAAGTAAGGACTCCTCTGAATTTAGATCACCGTAAGTTACTGAAGTTGGCCCTGAATTTAGAATAGTTTCAACATCAGTGGGTACTCTAAAAGACGGTATAATATATATTGAGGTAATAATTATTGTGTCTGTGGAGGTGAGTACAACAATAGTTGCTTTTACACCATGTAGTGTACGTGTTGGGATTTTATAGTGGAGGAGAGATCGTTTAATTAGCATAGCAGTGTCGTTAAAAGTTCGTTATGTTGTGTGGGGTATGACCTCTATGTGTGTGATATTACTTGGAATTACACTCATTGAATGAGGGTAACTCCCTGGCATCATATGTAGGGAATCAGCCATGATGATTGGACGCATGCTGTGGCGATGGTTAAATACATTTAAAGTCCTCATAGTCAAAAATTTGCTCGTAAATATTTTTGTACATACACATTTGTTATATCTATAAATATTTTTATACGAAATCCATCTCTTTCCTTGGATCTGCAAAGCCCCTAGACGCAAGAATTTTTTCATGCCATTAATATCCACCAAAGTAGAAATCTACATTACACGTAAGCACTAATATATATGTATGTATGTATATGAGTATACCATATATTTCATCAAATAAGATGATAGTTGAATCATAAAAAAGGTCCACAAAGTCCATATTCGTCCTGCTAGAAAGTTACAAAAATTTAAATCTATTATAAAATATAACAGATCACTCTAAAATGTATTTAAAATCTTGCACATTCTTCACTTTCCTCATACAAGGCAAATAGCAGCTCAAGTACATCCTAACTTTCGTTGTTGAGACGCTCGTCATTTGGATCCCATTCTGTACCTAGCTCGTTGGTTTCCGCTTCGTCATCAGTATTCTATAACATTGTGTCGTCAGTGCCATCCTAGCATTAGAAATCCTACATTTTTTTAAGAATTTGTTTATAATACATATGAGTTCGTGATTTGGCATATGCTTTTATTGGCCGTGCTGTCAGATGCATGAAAATAAATTTGTTAGATGGATTGTTTATTGACGTTGCACTTAGAAGCAATTCGAGGGCGGCTAATGGCAATGGCTAATGGCAAACCTCGTAATTTTGAAGCTTAGTCCAGAGACGAGGAAGGCGCCTGAGTCTTCTCCGAATATCCAAACCACATCAACAGGAGGACTTGAAAACTTGATGGAATGTGCATCAGCCGGGATACACAGTGGTTCTTTGCATTGGGACTTTTTTTTTTTTTTCTTAATTTCTGAGAGTGAGCTACTTTTTTAAAATTAGAATTAGTTTTTTACCCACAAAAAAAAATTAGTTCATCATGACCGCGAAAGGAAGATAAAAGAATATGGTAGTGAAATTCAACGGCGAGAATATTGAGAGCAAAAAGAGAGAAAAAGAAAAAAGTTACCTCAAATATCACTGGGCACAAACGGACATGTCGAACTCGCATCAGACGGGAGATTAAAGCTTATCAAAGTTAGGTACTCCCTAACACCCTTCTCTACGTGCAGCAAAAAGCTTCCAATGAAAAAGTGCCACTCATTCACTGTGTGACAGGGAGAACCCATGAAGTGCAGAGACAAAAAAAAAAGGGGGGGGGGGGGGGAGGGTGGCGCACAATATGTAGCAGCACAAAGAAAAACTCAATCCTTGCAGATCAGCTGCTTGAGATATGAATGTTGGAAAAAGTTGGCCTTGATTCATTTCCATTTAACAGGGGGAATCAGCGAGGAAGCTATTTTAAGACCCAAATGAGGCCCCTTTAAAGCGCCGTTTGTCCTTCCACTTCCGATATTGGAAAGCGTCAAGTCGTCGGTGAAGCACGTGATGTTTTTTTTTTTTTTGAGGAGTTTCCTGAATCTGATTGCTTTGAAAGTGAGTTGATCAAATAATTATCTTAAATGTGAGGGGAAGGGAGCGAATCAATAACGAGAAGTTCACGTTCTGTTTGGATTTATGTCGGTTTAAAGGTCTTAGGTATATACCTGATTACTAAATTTTATCAGGATGCAGCGACTTATTATTTTAATTATGTTTAGAGTATTTAAATTTCCTTTAGTGTTATACTAAAAGGTTTTTTTTCTCATACAAAAAATAAATATTAGTTATTTTTCGATTTCTTTTTTCATTTAGCAAGAAGACAATTTTTAATCAATTCTTTCGCTAGGCACATTTGTTAATCAAAAACTAGTATATTTTTTTCGGGATCTATTTTTTATTATAACAAATTGTTCAAAGGTTGTAGAACCTTAGATTAAAATGACTGGAAGAAAAAAAATCATAATAATTCCTTAAATGTTTCTCATTCCATTGAATAATGCACAAAACACCATAATTCACGAATAATGTGGAAGCGTAATCTGTGGCTTAATATTACACTCGTGAGCAGGGACGTCTTAAGATTTCTTGTGGCCCTGGGCCCTTATGTAAAAATAGGCCCACCTGCGACCCTTTAATCTAATTGAGTGTATAGAGATGTACAGTTCAATAAAAGCAATCTATGGTAAAATGAGGTTTATGTCAATATTTATTTTCTTCAAATTAAATTCGCAAACTCCTTTTAATTAGGTCTTCAACATCAATTGTTAATAATATTTCATTTTCAATACTCTTCAAGCTTAATTCAGACGATTTCTCAATTCTTTTTTGACCAGTTTGAGTTTTGAAAATGAACGCTCTCCACTCGCGTTAGTTATCATCATTGATAAGAAAATTTTCATAATTATTTCAATATAGGGAAACACTGTGAACAGTCTTTCATTATACTTGCATGTATAGAGTATGTTCATCCCATTCCAATCCCCTCATACAACAATATCTGCATTTGTAGAATTATATTTTTTATTAAACTTTCTTTTTTCCATTTCTTCTCTTTGCTTTTTCTTAGTTTTTCGCCATCAATGATCATATTTGACTTGAAATGTTGACATTCCAAGTTCAGTTCCTCTCTATTAATGTCTTTATCGTAAAATTTTAGTATTTTCTCGCATGTTATTTTAATTTCTGTCTCATCCAAATTAGAAATATTTTCAAAAAATCCAAACTTTTCAAAAAGCTCCTCATATTTTTTTTTACTTCGCGTTTGTAGTATATTGCAAATCAGAGAGTCGGATATTGGTAAAAAGATATCTATTTTAAATATCTGGCTATAGCTGTTTTCAAACGTTGTGTCGGTGTCTCTTTTTCCTTCAAGGAAAGTTACCCAGACACAGCGTTGTCTTACACTCTTGTGAACACTTTTATACTTCCTTGGGTTTTAGCTCATAACAGTCAAAAGAGTCTCTTTTGGTTTCTATATATTCATTAACGATTTTAATAATTTTACACCTTTCAACAAATCTATGTTTTTTACTCTGGTGGAATAGATTTACTTTGTCAATACGTGTCGAAATGTCTTTCCAAAGGATAGTTAAAAAAGTAGTTCCTAATTAATTCATCTTAATTTTTAGTTTTTTAGCAGAAGGTCGAGTTTCCGCTGCCTGTAATTCATCATTAATTAAGCGATTAGGGCTCATGAAAATATTTAAAAAAAAACTTGCACATTTTTTTTAAAAAACTCGAAAACCACAGAAACATTTTTTTTTTCGCTCTTTCGAATACATTTCATTCCATGTAATTAAAAGCAATACCTTAGATGGAAATAGAAAAGTACAAAACTCCATAGCATTAACATTACGCTCGAGATTTCTTGTTGTCGTGTCGACTGGAGCCTTAAAAATTTTATATCAAAACTAACTGGAGTACCCATTTTCTGCACAAATGTTTTAAATTAAAATGACCAGTAGAATTTAAAATAAATGACCAGTAGAATTTAAAATAAATGACCAGTAGAATTTAAAATAAATGACCAGTTATAGCGTAGAATCCACTTTTAAACCGGCACAAGATGATTTACAGAAAAATTATGAATAATTTGGTAAGAGATGGTTCCCCTTTTATTCATATCCTAAAAATAACTCAGAGATTTTTTTTTAATAACACGCGCGTTTGAGGGACAGTTATTCGAAAAAGAATTGTTATTTTGCAACTAAAAATAAATAAATAAATACATTGTTCAAAAATTATTATGCCATTATACACATAATATTCACATAACTATAGGTTGCATTTCGCATTTTTTGTTTGTTTTTGTTTTTTGTCCTGTTCAAGGGGGAAAAAAAGAGAAAACTATCTAACTAGTTTGTAAACAAAAAGGTGTATAAAATTGAAGTATATGTAATAAATTCCAATTTTCTACCGGAAAATCTGATTAAACATACACACGCAAATAGAAAATTTCTAGTGAGAGGTCTTTACACTAAAAGTCTTTTATTTTGTACTGTGTTTGACGAGAATTTCTCCATTTTTACTCTTGAGACATTAAATTATTGAACAGGCATTTATTTATCTAAGTATCAAATTGTACTCTAGGATTCCTGTTATATGATTGTTTTCTACATTTATACAACATTGCTACAATCTGTAGCAATATTCATTTTATAAATGTTCTTTTTTTTTTATTTCGGATTCAATAATAATAGAAAAGGACAGTCATTTGACTTTCAAACGAGTAAAATAACGCTTTCCATAGTAGAAGCAAATAAAAATATTTTTTTTAATTACAATACACATCGGAAATTCTTTTAGAAGATCATAATGCGTTCAAAATGAAGGGAGAGCGCACTTATGCATATTAATCAATATAAAATTATTCTAAAGAGTCCATTGAAATATTTATATATAATTTTACAAACAGTTAAGAGATTATTTCATGTTGTTCCGAGGAAGAGTGAGAAAATTTACAAAAAAAAAAAAGAGCAGCATTTTTTTAAACTGGCTATTATTTTTATAACTCTCTCTATAAAAAAACCAAATACAATTGCAAAATATATTACTTTTTTAATGCGATATAAATATTCGTTTATCATTTTAAATCTCAAAGAAATACAATTCAAAAATAAAAACATAATTGCCTCTTATTGTTTGGGAGAAATTAAATTTAAAGAAAGGAATTGCCGATTTAGAACTGTAGGCCACTCGTTTCTTCGAAAAAGAGTGATTTGCTTCAGGGTCGTTTTCAACCCTTTTTATTTTACTTCTGATGCCTGTCATAAAATAGGAAATGTGTTTTTGTCACTTCTGTTGGGAGCTTAAGAGTATCTCTTGTCCATTCATGAGCGATTCTTAACTCATTTGTGTAAATAAATAAAAGATCGCTGGACAGAGTGTCTGTGACTGTACTTCCCACTGCAGTATTTTTATCAATAGATTGGACATATTTCGCTTTAGAAATAAAATTAATATTTTACCTCATTCTGAGCAAACGTTGTTAATAGAAATATGTAATACAGAAGTAACTGTCTTCATCCAGTCATGTCCGGGAATAAGATTTGACGATAAAAATTATTCTGATCATGATCTTATTGAGGCTGAGTGTTGAACAAGACGAGGCCCCCTCAAATGCGAGGCCCTGGGCCAGGGCCCAGTTGGCCCATGCCTTAAGACGTCCCTGCTCGTGAGCCGTTTGAAAATGAAAAAAATAGTGTTATTAACTATTTTCTCATAAACCGACTGTTTTGGGCACTCGCTCTCTCGCTAAATCTCACTTTGGAATCCATCACATATTCCTTTTATTCATTTAATTATTTATAAAAAATCCTTACTCTTTTTTTTATGAAATATTTTTTCCCTTCCTTTTTTAAACAAAAATTCAGCATAATGAGCAATATCTTTCATTTTGCTCTACCCTTCTTTTCTCGATTCTAAAATTCAGTATATTTATACCAAAAGAAAAATTTACTTTGTTCTTTTTTTTTAAAAAAAAAAAAATGTAACATCGTGCAGTCTTGAACCTTGCCTTAACCAACATATGGGGTTACTTACCAGACTTATTTTTAAAATTCTAACTCTTTTTCAGTCTCATGAAACGTTATTACCCAAATTAATTAAAGATATGAACTGCAATAAATTGAACATAAAATAGTGATATATAAGTGAAATAGAATTGAAAGCAAAAGCGGATAGCTGAAAGTTCGTTGTCGGTAGATGTTATTGAGTTAGAAATTGGAGTGAATTGCTGTAGTTGATCTTCTGTGGTTAGTATCAGTTAGAAGTGACTCTCGGGTAGAGTGAATGGCAATAGAGCCCGCAATATTAGAGAAGTGCCTCGCTCAAGGCGAGTGAGTTATCCGTTGTATCGCAGCAAAAATGCTGAAAGTGGTGGCCACACATTCACAATGTGACGGTCAAATTCTACAAGCCAATTTGAAATTGACAATCAGTGGGTGGTACCGTACTCACCATTGCTTTCAGAAACGTATATGGCTTCATATAAACTGCAATGCAATTTAGCCTAACCACCCTTAGCGACAGAAATAATTTGGCGGTATTTTACCAAATGTAGTTACCCTGGTACGTTTCGCAGACTTCACGTTCAGCCTAAGAAATCGCGAAGTTTGGCGATTTTTGAAATCGCGCCAAGTGGTTGGGCTAAACTCAAATTAATGTTGGCCCACATTAATGTCATCAGCTCATATTATTGTCGAACTTTGCAGTTTCGTAAGATCGATTAAGAACATTTGTAAATATGTTAATAAAGGCAGTGATTTGGCCACGTATTTGAAGTACAAAGCACAAATAAAAATGATGAAATAACATGATACCAAATGGGTAGATACATCAGCAGCAACGAAGCTATCTGGCATATTCTTAGTTTTCCTATTCATGAAAGAGACCACTCTGTCCAGCATCTAGTAATGCATCTTGAAAACAATCAACGTGTGTACTTCACTGAAGAAAATGCTCTCCAAAAAGCACTTGAGCCTCCATAAACGACAGTAACTGAATTTTTTACATTGTGTCAGAAATCTGATGTTTTCTGCCAATTCGCAAAAAAACATTACTATTCACTGATGTTGCACGTTATTATACATGCAGCATATCAAGTGAAAAAACGGGAGTCTCGGAAACACTTCCTTCCTTCATGTCCTTCAATTACAGGCATATTCAAAGCCAAGACATTGGGACGACTTTACACAGTGCATCCAAAACAACGTAAATGCTTCTATTTAAGGTTGTTGATGCTAATGTTCCCGAACCAACGTCTTTCGAATTCTTGCGAACAGTTAATTATCGACATGTTTAATATCATTAAACCTTGCCAAGATACGGTCGCAACAGGAAATCGCATTGGCAGTTTCATCGTCAGGTCTTGCTGCCACTTTGTTAGATGGCTGGCGAACGGCACATTTAGCCTTCAAGCTGTCATTGAACATTCATAACAAACGAAATGCAATATGTAACATTAAAAAGAAAAGCGGAATAGCTGCAGTGTTGCGAAAAAGTTCAATCATGATCTGCAATGAGTGCCCAATGACTCACAAACATTCACTCGAAATATTGCACAAAACTATGCAAGATTTGAACGGCAACGATAAACTTTTCGGTGGTGCTGTCCTACTACTGTCTGGTGTTTTCCGACAGACCTTACCAGTCATTTCTTGCTCTACTTTCGCCGATGAGAATAACGCATGTTTAAAACAATCGTTCTTATGGCGAAGTGTCGAAACACTTCGACAGACCATAAGCATTCGCGTACAATTGCAAAATGATCCATCGACACAAATGTTTTCCGAACAATTGCTAGATATTGGAAACGGTAGATAAGAACTGCAACCAAATAAGCAATGCATTAAATTGCCAGACAATCTCTGCACTGTTGATCAGGCAAAAAAAAATTTGTATCTTCCCGGACATACAGAATAATCACTTGGATCATAACTGGCTCAGTAATCGGGCTATTTTGGCAGCCAAAAATGTTGATGAATTTAACTTCCAGATACAACAGTTGTTGCCAAGTAATCTAGTGTCTTTTAAATCAATCGACACTATTGTTGATGAAAACGAAAGTGTAAACTTTCCAAATTAAATTATCTGGATATGCCCGGAATGCCACCACTTAATCTTCGGTTGAAGGCTGGTTCACCTATTATTCTTCTACATAATTTGAATCCACCTCGATTACTCAATGATACACGTTTGGTCATCAAGAGGATCACCGGAAATATTCTTGAATCAACCATTTTAACTGGAAAGTTTACAGGAGAAGTGGTCCTGTTGCCACGCTTTCCAATGATAATATTTCTTTATAGTCATAATCTGCGATACCTTTTAAAAGGTTTCGGTTTCCAATTGATTTAGCTCTCGCTACGGCCGTAAATATGTCTCAAGGCCAAACAATGTCAATTTGCGGCTTAGACTTGAAAAATTTATGTTTTTCCCTTGAGCAATTATATGTTGCATGCTCACGAGTGAGAATACCATCGAATCTTTTTGTGTTAGCAAGAGACAGGTTAACCAAGAATATTGTGCACCAATTAGCTTTGAATTAATTAAAAATTGAATGTTTTTATAATTCAAAATGATGAAAATAATAATTAAAAATAATAAATAATCTACGCTACTTACCTCATTTATAAAATCTTACATGTTATCAACTAAGAACTTCGTAAATTACTCATTTATTAAAAACTATACTTGAATATGAGGTGAGTAAAATATAAAATTCAAAACTTTGTGTTGATTTGTCCTTAATATTAAATCTACCAATATTTTCATCAATCGCCTCTAAATTTTGACGTAAGGTTCAAATCTCAATCCCGTGGGTTTTTACATCGGCTGCAACGTTTCCGTCTTTAATCCTAAATAACATTTTGACTGTATTGAATAGTTTACTACAATATAATTAAATGTTTAACTGAGCTATAACCCGTGGTTGGGTCTGCTAGTATATATATATATATATATATATATATACAAATATTAATCAGACAAAATTTTAACATGTATATAAATTAAAAATCCTATCTAATTAAATACAGCATTAAAATTAATAAAAATTAAAACTATCACATTGAAAATATTGCAAAATTATAAAAAGCATTTGGAAAAATAAAATTAAAATTAAAAAACATTAAAGTTCAATTTAGATTATACATGCGAAGTAATATTGTAAAAAAGACACTAAATTGCAGAAAGTATCACGTTACATTATATTCAATAATGCATATTAAGTATGTAAATAATTGAATATTTAAGTATAAAAACAGTAATTAAAAATGCAACAAAGCATAATATCTCGAAGTCTAACTTATGAGCTACAAAGAATATTTTAAAAAAAATCAAGAATTTAAATTCAGAAATTTAGATAAAGTAATTTAAAGCTTTCTCAGGCTAGGATCTGAGAAAAGTGTGCTTATACTAATATTACGGATCCAACCCATCATCAAAGAATTACAGTATTACGAAACGCTATTAAACCAAAATAAGCAAATATCCCAAAACAAAGAAAAGTTCAACTACAGAAAAAAAAGAAAACAAATTCATTTAAAACGATATAAATTAGCATATCTATTGAAAATAAACTATGCCAATTAACACACATTATTAAATAATGTTAAGAAAAATACTTAAAAAAACTTTTACCACATAAGTAAACACTAAAGATGAACTTAGTCATTCTTCTAATATGTCATGAAATACTTATTACCAGGAAAGCTTTACCGCCAAACGATTTAAATGATTGACAGATTTTATGAACAAAAGTAAATTATATTTAAGTTAATTACATTTAAGTTAAAAATAAGTTAAGTTTAAAATTATTTATAATTTTACAAAATTATAAATAATTTTAAAATATTTTTCACAATGAAAAATAAAATTCTTAAAAATAAGTGAAATTCAAAAATTCGAAAAAATAAAAATGACTAATTATAAGTCGCCCTCTCGTGACAAAATTTATAATTAAAATACCTCTGAAATATTAACAAAAGTAAGTCAAAATTTAAAATATATGTAAGTTATGTTAACTATTCCCATATTTATAAATTAAATAATTATAAAAGTAAAATAAAAAATATAATTTGCATAAAATATATACATATGCACCCACACATATTTTTATATTAATATAACCCAAATAATGCGAATTATATATATATATATTTGTCTTTTAAATATATATATTTTATATTTGTCTTTTTAAATATTTTTAATTATTCTTTCATAAATTTTCAGTATGTATATATATATATATATATAAATTAATTTTATTTTTTTTTTAAATCTTTATTAATAAATTTAATATAAAAACTTGTGTTAATGCAACACGTGAAAAAACTTTTTATAATTATTATTTCTTAGTACAGAGCCATTTACTAATTTGTTATTTCTAAAAATATAATTAAACATAACAAGTCTAAAAACAGAAATGTGTAAATAGCTACTCCTGAAAAATGAAATTAAAAGCTGTGGCATCTGTCACATACACTAATATTTTTACTATCTATATTTTCCAATTGTTTGTCATTTTATATATATATATATATATATATATATATATATATACATGTGTGTATATAAGTCATCTTGAGATAGGAAATCGGGACATGTTTCGCACCGTATGTTGGGTGAGATGTTTTACTTTTAAGAATAATAGTCCCTTCTTTGAATTTAAGATTATTTATTTCTAACGAGTTCATCTATCCTGTTGAAACAGGAGCAAAAAATTGTTCAGTGCAGCGTGTATTACATGGCAAGCAACAGACGTGAAATGGGGGGGGGGGAAAGGAGAGGGAAATGTGACCAACGGTTAGGATGAGCTGTTATTCCTTGACTAAACTGGGAAGTTTCATAATTGTCTTGGAGCAGCAATTAGAAGGGATTCGAGATGCTAACGCTTATCGTACGACTTTATAAAGTGTAGGTAGCAGCTGAAATTAATGGCAAATTTATTTGGGTGTAAAAATTTGTTGTTGAAAAAGGAAAAGAAATTTTAAAGTGAGTACGAAGGTTCTTTATATATATATATATATATATATATATATATATATATATATATATATATATATATGAAAATACTTTCGAAGACCTTGACGTTCGTTCCAGTTAATTTAGGCTCTCTTCTATAACTGATTTGAAAATGCTACAGTTTTATTGCTAAAATAAAGATTAGTGACTTTCAAAGAGTTTGCTTTTAGTTTTGTTTCTTATTGAAATGAAGAAAAAAAAAATTCTGTGATTGTTAAAACTTCATTTGAGTCCAAGAGAATAGGAGAAAAGAAGAAGGAAAAAAAGGATGTACAATCATTCCTTTCGAATTAATTTGCTTTGGAATCATCTCAACAAAACATATGTTAAAATTTTGTAAGCTGTAATTTGATTTTCTTGTGGAATGGACATTTTTATTAAAGTATGGCTGATTGATTTAATCAGGTAAAAAGGTGTATTGAAAGTTTTTTTTATATAAAATGCTTTTGCAAGCGTGTTTAAAATGTAATTGACCTTGTGAGTGTGCAGATAGAAAATGTTTTGGTTCATATTTAATTTTCATTATTGGATTTTTATATATTACCAGGTGTGTAAGTATGAAACCGGAATTTTTGTACAGAAAAAACACGTTTATTGTAATGATATGATCCGAACCGAAGGAAGATGGCTTCTCGGGTCACCTTTAACTGATCCGCCAGTTGTTGTTGTGTTTGAGCGTCGTCCAACAAGGCGTCTTCAAACTGTTTCGGTGGTCTTCCACGTTCTTCGTACCTCACGTCAAAACCGCCACTCTTGAACCGTTTGAACCACTCGAAACACTGTGTTTTACCGAGAGCATGCTCACCAAATGCCTCCAGAAGCATTCGATGCGATTCGGCTGCGGTTTTCTTCAGATGAAAACAGAAAAGTAGTGCTGTCCGCAAATCGTAATTTGTTGGCACAAAACTCGACATGTTTATCTCTAATAAACTAATGCTACTGAATGAAACTCGTGTTATTGTGAGTTGGAAATCTTTGTCGGATATCAATACAATAACAAGACACCGCTGACGTAATGTGTCGGTAACTGCATCGACATCTAGCGCCACCTATGGGCAAATTCCGGTTTCATACTTACATACCTGGTATAATGGCTGTTATCGGATTATAATTATTAATACTGAAATAAAATTATATCTTTCTGATGAAATATTCTAAAATTGATGGAAGGGAATAAGATAGACTTTTTTGTCATTTCCTTGCAAAGTATAACATTGACTCGAATTATTTAATGCAATCCAAATTGGTTGTCTAGTATTGCCAACTAAGATTATTTTTTTTTTACAAATTCAAACAATATTTGCTGAAAATTTTTTTTTTGCATCTCATAGAATTTTTTTTACTACCTTAAAAGTTGTATTGACGCTACCAATCGCCATAACATCAGAATTATCTTACAAAAGTGAAAATTATTTTTTTTTTAAAAAAATTGTTTAGTTTGTAAAATATTATTCAAGAACATATTTCTTCTTCTAAGATTCTTTTCATTGAATCAGATTTGATCAAGGTATTAATTTATAAGTACATCAGTATATCAAATTTTATGTGAAACATACAAGAAAATATAATGTACAAGTATTCATTGCATTTAATTGTCGTTTTACTCAAATTAATTTAATTTTGAGTCAATACCTGTTTGTGTTTTAGAAGTATACAAAAAAAGTAGCAGTATCTGGATTAAATAATATATTTGATACATATCTCAGTGTTTCCTTAAAAGTACTAATTATTTTCACAAATATCTTTATCTCTTTATTCAGTATGATGAAAAAGCCAGTGTCTGCCATTATTAGAAAACAATTGTTTGAAAAAACTGGATTTATTTAATATTATTGCTTTCAAATAACAATATGGATTCCCATTAAATCACAATTTCCTATTCCCTCGAAGTTATAAAGCGCTAATGAAGGGGAGCTGTAAACGGGGGACGGAAATGGGAGTGAAGGTGTCTTTTTTTTTTTTTTAAAGTATATTTTATGGTGCTGAAAGATTACACCGTCAGAGACATCTGTAACGAAGCCTATAGAGAATGTAGAGACATTTGTATTGAACTTCCGATTTTGTTTCCTTACTCCCTATTCAAAGGCGTATAAAAACTTTCCATCACAACTCAACAGAAAGTGTAAATGTCATCAATCACTACAAGAACAAGATACGAACTTGAAGGCTGTTCTCGTGGCCTAGACGCTTGGCGAGCTTGCGAAAAAGGGGAGGGGAAGAGTGGATCCGGGAAAGAACGAAAGAAGGAGTGAAAGGAGTGAACGATAGAGGTAGTTGTTGAGGTTATTCATCTGCGCGATTTTGATAAATTCTATCTCTTAGTGACTAAATGTAAAGGAATATTTTCCTATTCGTGATATTTTGCACGTGATTTTGTGCAAAGAGTAACAAGGAGAAAACGCTATGTAATTGTAATAACTCATACAATTGTAAATAAAAGAAGTACTTTTACTTAAACTGTGTGATTCCTTCATTCCTCAAATTCTGGGGTCATGACGTTACAGTACATCTTTTTGCACGTTGGGAGGAGAAGGGGCGGCTGATCTCGCCGCATTATTCGATTCTACGGGTGTTAAGTGTTATTTAGAAAAGTCCCCATCGCTTTTAATTTAGAAAGATACCAGCGGGAACCTTTTTGTTTAGAAGGTTTCCTGGGAAATTCCTCTCCCTGTTAAAAGTTTCCTTGTGACACTGTGACTCAAAGTGAGTCGTAGTTTTTGCATTTTATCGCGATTATTTTTCATCCAAAGTTATGATTGTGGGAAAAGGAGACATTGCCATGCTACAAAATAATGCTTAATCGTCTCCAGTCAGTTTTGAAAGTACATCACACTTAGTTTGTTTTGAAAATAAATGAGGAAGGAAATTAAGAGTAAATGAAGAAAGGAACTTCGGAATACAATAAAACATAACTCTGTAGTTGAATTTAGAAATCAGATATGAAAGGAAGCAAAACTTTATTTAAAAAAAGAATAACTTCAGTATAATCGAAATACTAAATGTGTAAAATTTAATTTTTATCACAAATTTATATACGCTATAATTTCCAATATCTTTGGTTATTACAAACAAAATTCACTTTATATAGTAATGTAAAAAATAATTTATGTTTTATTTATTTATTTTGCAAATAGGGATTTGTTTAACTAACGCGATCATAGAAAAAAAACATTTGATACTTTTTTACTAGGAAGCATTTGATGCAAGTATAATTATTGATTAGCAGAAAATACTTGTAATAGCGTATTCAACAAACTCAAAAGATGTGAAAATAACAACGAATTTTCTTCGAAAGGGGTGGAAGGAAATGATTTTTTTACGAAAAAATTAAAAGGGAAAGGAAAATTATGATAAATTTTTTTTTACAAAAAATTATGAAATTGGTTTTTTTCATAAAGTCCTATTATTAATTATTTGTGACAAATAAATAAGAAAAAGTTATAATTCTCTTCTGTTCAGTGTATAGAATTTGGCTCTGATGCTTATTATTTTTATAGTCAAAATTTGTATTTCATGTAGTATATTTAATGATTTTAAAATATATGTATTGATAGATATTTCGGTTGAAACTATGTCAGCCAAATACTTTTAATTGCTTCTTCCAATTTTATTGATTAACATCGTCTTTTGCAATTAACGATTGTGATCATATTATTGGAAATATCATTTGACCAACAATAAATAATATTTTAAATACAATGTAATAATTCCAATTTTAAAAAATATATGTGGATGTTTCTATAATACCGTTTCAACATACCAACATCAATTTAAATAATTCGAGATAAAAAAAAAACGTTTTTATATGGTGGAAAAGTTTATTAAAAAATTATTGAAATATTATTTAAAAATAAATATCTAAATATTGCATTGTTAGGCGAGTAAGAACGGTTCCCAAAATTTCAGAGCTCTAGCTTGATGAGAAGTTGGTTAAATTAACAATAGAAAATTGGATGACACACTGATACACACACAGACAGATACACACCAAGTGAAATACATAAAAATAATAAAACTAACTCAAATTAATTCATCCGGTGAATTAAATTGTTGAAATGCAGTTTAACCCAACCTCCCTTGGCGAGAAGAATTATTTGGCGGTATTTTGCCAAGTGTCTACCCTGGTCCTTATCCCTTAAAGAAAATATTAGTTAAAACTTGTCACAAAAATCTAAATATTGCATTGTTAGGCGAGTAAGAACGATTCCCAAAGTTTCAGAGCTTTAGCTTGATGGGAAGTTGATTAAATTAACTATGGAAAATTGATCACACTCTGATACACACACACACACACACCAAGTGAAATACATAAAAACGTTAAAACTAACTAAAATTAATTCATCCGGTTAATTAAATGTTTGGAATGTAGTTTAGTCAAACCATTGTTGGAGACAGGAATTGTTTGGAGGTGTTTTGCCAAATGTGGCTACCTTGGTCCGCTTCACGGACTTAACGTTCAGCCACAAAAAAAAAAAAAAAAAATCGCTAAGTTTGGCAATTTTTGAAAACGCGCCAAGTGGTTGGGCTAAACCTCATTATTTAAAAAAAATATTCGTTAAAACTTGTTACAAATGTCTAAATATTGCATTGTTAGGGAAGTAAGAACGATTCCCAAAGTTTCAGTGTTCTAGCTTAATGGGAAGTTGGTTAAATTAACGATCGAAAATTTGATGACACACACGCACCAAGTGATATACAGAAAAACGTTTTAATAATTTACTCCAATAGTATAGTCACAAAATAATAAATAATATGCATTTTCATTTCTTGCTAAGTCGGGTTGTATTGTATGTTGGTTTCTGGTTTACACGAAATATACGTACGAATGTATGCCAGTAAGCTTTAATGATCATAACGAGCACTTGCAGATGCATTTTTCAAAATCTTTTTTTTTTGAGTTGTGAGTTATTTTATTAGGAAAATACTGATCAATGAATAATTCCTAAAATTCATTTTCTAATTTTAAAAGCATTACGTTTCAATTTTATTTTCTAATTTTAAAAGTGTTGCGTTTCAATTTTATTTTCCAATATTCAAAAAAAATATAATTCTAAAAAGCAATTCATGCTTTTATTTGCATACATACGGGTAATCACTTTACTCTTTGATACATTAAGCTTGTTATCTTGATATATTTCTTATTGACGAAGCAAATTGTAGGAATTTTCTTTTTTTAATGACTGCAAAAAAACTTTTTAAACTTCTTTTTCTATTTTTTTTATCAGTCATACTATGAAATTTATAATATCAGTACAAAATTAAGCGTTAACATTTGTAAACATTTTCCCCTTCTGGACTTTAAGGTAGAATTGAGGATTTATTGTTTGAGAGAACTAGAGGGATTTTGTGAGTTTGTTCATAACGGTACGGAGCAGTTTTTAAAATTTTTTATGACTTAAAAGACAACTGTTTCGATATCAGGATTTTTATTTATCGCGGTTTCTTTCCTTCTATCACATCACGTTGAAGATGATAAATTTTCACAAACATTTGAAGAATTAACAAATATCGTTTCGTTTTTTTTTCAAAATTTGATACATTTCTATTCTTGTAAGTTTCTTCCATTCAGTTATCTGAATACGATAATCGGTCAAATAATTTTATTCTATTCTCAGGTACTAATATAATTTTATTGTTTCACTCTTCTCCCTAGATGAGAAAAGCAAGCGAAGAAATTGTCGTTGGCAATACTATAGAATATGTTGTCTTCTCATATATGTTTGTTTTTGAACATATTGTTGCGTTTAACCCAAATAATTTTTAACAAACTATTTTGCATATCTATACATATGTATTTTAAAGGAATTATACATCCTTTAAAAATTCATGAAATTTTTTTTCTCTTAGATAATTTCAAGTTTAGTATATAATTAATATTAATAATTAATTAATAAAAATAAAGATACTTGTTATTATTAAAATACGGTGAACACTTATTGCATAATACGTTTAATATCATGTTTCACTGATTTCTTTTAAATACAATCTTAACAATATATTTTCGCTTAAAATTTGTTTCTTTCGGAACGTTTATTATATATTGTATACTCGGTTATTTCGATTTGATTTTCGTAATGTATTTCATGTAATTTTTCTTTATTTCAAAATGTGAAAAAAATTCTAAAATGTATTAAGTACACTCTTTCTGCAGTTTATTAGACTTCTCCATACTAAAATAAACACAAAGACAATTGTTTACAAAAATATTTAAAAGGTAATCCGTAATTCTTGTCTTTTTAATAGGGGGGAAATGTGAATGCTTAATTCAATTTTTGTATTTTAAAAAAAAAATTGCCAGATTTATTTTAATTGAATACGACTGATAAAAATAACTAAATCAAACAAATTAACATTTCAATAAATCTAGCTGCCAAAGATCTACATTATTATGAATGATTACTCGTTTTCACGGAGTGGGATGAATTCTGTCAAACATTTTTACGAAAAGCTAGATGGGGAGGGGAATGGACGAGTCTATTCTTACTGCAGGTTGAACAGCTATCGCTAACAATTCTGGCATACGATTTCACGCAATTATCGCAGGAGGGCTCCGTAGAAGCTGTCAGGTTATCTTGAGAGCCTCTGTTGCTGCACAGAAGTTTTCAAGTTCTGGCAGCAGATTTTGAACTTGGGAAATCATCGAGGGTAAGCCTATTGTGTTATACACCGAAAAAGAATACGATGATTGAACGGAATAGTTGAGATAGCAACGTTCGAAATTTAAAGAAGTTGATAATAACACTTATTATTATTATAATGAACTTCATTTTAACTAGAAAGAAATTTTTCGAAATTTTTTCAAGGGAAATGTGGTGAAAATCCTTAGATTATGTAAGTAAGTACAATTTAAAAAGCCGAATTACTTTTCATATATATTGTCATCAATATTTAAAATAATAAACTTGGAAATAAAAAAGGAAAATACCATCAAGACAAGCGAAAAAACCAAATTATTTTATAAAAGGTAAAAAAGAAATCCGGTAAGCTTAGAAAGTTTAATTAATTCAAACAACTCCAAATCCAACTTCATTTGGAGGAGACATATGAAACGCTTTTTTAAGGATAAAGCTGTATTTTTCTTAAAATTGGAATCTAATTATTTTCTTGTGATAATAGTATATCAGTAATAAATAACGAATCATTAAAAACATTTATTTTTCTTAGATATGTCATTCACATGTCTTTAAAATCGTAACTATTGGAATTTTGCCAGAAAAAGTTAATGATGTTGCATAAACATATTTTAAAACAGGACAACATACTTGGTACTTATAAAAAGTAGTCCAGGTTTGATGCTCAAGTTTTCTTTTAAAAATTAACGCTATTGAATTCTCTAAGTATATCAGATTAGCATTTAGACAACACCTCTATTTAAACAGATAGAATCACTGATGCAGCAAGGAACAAAAAATATGCTCAACTGAACCAATGATATTTTCATCTTTATGAAAATCATTTGAACGACAACTTTATTAAATAATCGGGATACATTTTAGGACATTAGAGGTATTCAAAGGTCAATAAATACATATCCTCAAATCGAGAAAAAAAATATAATTATATTTTGAGTTTCACATAAAGCGTAAAAACCTGATATTTCTACTTTCAAGGATAAAAAGTTGTTCTCCAAATTCATGAGATGCATTCAAAATAGCATTTTCGTTATAAAGGTGGGGATATACAGTTAAAGTTTCTTTTAATTCTTAAGAGACTGAAGTCATATATGAATATATGATAACAAGCATTTTATCATCTTATAAAGGTGTTGTTCATAGCGTTCCATTAGAAAAAATATCTGATTTTTACGCCATGAAAAGAACAATCATTGGAAGAAACTGTATTTTAAGTTATTATGTGTAATAAGTAGTCATTTATATATTAGTCAAAAACCAATATCTGTATTTTCATCACCACCATTATCATATTACATAGCATACCGTCATCAGATGGATTAAGAAACACCTACATTTTTTTTAATTAGTTCGATTCATTTATAAAAAAATGCATCCGAAATATACGGATTAAATAAAAGAAGGGTCTAAATGTATGTTTCCTCCAAAATTTGAAATTGAAAATACAGATCCTGAACAAAAATTTTCCAGGTTCTTCTTTTATGACTTTAAGGAAGCTATAGGATTAAATAAAATAACTTGGTTAAATTTGTAATCAATATTTCTCTTTAGATCCAACAAAATCAAAAAATAAAAAGTTAATTTATACCAGAAAATATTTTTGAAATGTATTTCGAAAGACCTTTTGTAGTAAGAAAACTGCTTCCATTAACTGCTTTATGAGCAAACCATAAAATGCATTAAAATTATCAATAAGTGACGTAGTATGTAAATGTGAAAAATCTCCATTTGTCAAAATTGGTTAAGTTGTTCATTTAAATAAATTTTGTTCATATCTGATGAAAGACGAACGTTTTTGAAACAAATGTCTTATTTAGTTAGAAGAAAGGGAATACATGATATGTATGATACTGATATTTATTAAATAGAGAGACTTATTCTACTTGTTATCTAAATCTCCCTGAGCTAAACCTTCCTGTGTTAAATGAAAAGATTAATACTGCAAAAAAGGACAAAGAAAGGCTGAAATTGGCTTCGAAAATTCTAAATAGATGGTCTGGAGACAAAACTTGGTTTTTGCAAACAATTTGGTGGTAGGGGAAAAAAGAGAACTTGGATATTTCTTGAATGAATAGGATCTTAACAACATCGCTGTTCGAGAAATCATCTGACATCTTCAATATTGCAAACAGACTCATATTTACAGAACAAACTACCCTACCGTTATTCTAGTAAAAGAAATAGCACCTTCCATCACTAAATCCTGAATAATTATCGTTTTACTGAAAATGCAATCATAATAACAGAAAGAACAAATGACTCCTCATTACTAATTAATCATTGCTCTTCACAAGTTTTCTTCAAAGCGTTTTACATCCGAAGAATTATGTTCGCTATTTAAAGACAGAAAAAGTTTTTATCACGAAGATTTTCTCTTCTGGATAGATTTAACAATACCGTAGTTTCCTGAACAATCATAAATCCTTTGACAGGACATAGCAGAATCATCTATAAATCAATCAACCACACATTTCCTTTTTCATCATTCCTTTTATCAACAATTATTTGGAAAACAAAACTGTTCGAATAAAAATCAACAATTCTCTATCAAGAACCGACACCAATATACAATCGATAATTCTCAGTGCAATATTCTTAGTCATTTATAACATTTACACAAAAGGGATATTTCTATTTATCAAGTATCCTCCTATTTGCCGGAACGCAAAGCCAATACCAGTGATACATCAAAGCTTTTCAGTAATATCTAACTTTTTGGAGAACAGCTGTCAATTCTGAGGCAACACTCATCCGTAAACGTCATCGATCATCCGCCTAAAAATATTTAGAAGACTAGGGATGCGAAATGCGAAAAGAAGAAAAACAAAAATACAAGATTAAAATATTTTCTATAATCTTTAACATCGGAAAGAAAAGGAAAAAAATCAGCTCTCTTTGTGGAACAGAGAATTTCTTTAAAAACAAGTTCTTCGAACTCTGCTTCCCCCCGGGGGGGGGGGGGGAGTAGCACCAGCTTAGATTATCCTACATTTATATCCTACAAAGTAGTCAAAAATAAATCCCTCTGAATACTTCAAGCTGCTCCCATGCTTCTACACTTTAATGTCACTAAAAATCCTCAAAAAAAAAAAAAAAAAAAAAAAAAAAGATTTTCCTTTCAATCAGTGTATTAACAAGCATGCTTGCAGCTTTCATATCACCACGACAACGTACAACCCAACTGCTAATACTTTTATTTCTGCTCCCAGCAACTGAAAAAGTCCTCACCGTTTCCCCCCTCAATCAGCTCATCGTGAAACCTCGTTCTAAACGAATTTTTCTCCATTGCTCTTATGCAAAAACGGTTCTTTACACCCCACTTAAGTAATTTTCCGTGCCACTTGAAAGCTTCCCTCTAGTGATCTCCCCTCATGATAAACGCAAAAACGATGAAAGAGATGTAAAAGAACATTTAATGAAAATTCCACCCATCTAACATGACAAGCAAATGGGGTGAGTAAATGGGGGGGAGACGTTATTTTTTCTGAAGCCGGAGCAGAGGGACGTCCTCCCGAACAGTAGAATCATAGAAGTGTAAAATGTAAAGACGATTTTATTTCCTCCGCTTGTTTAGCATTTCTCTATATTATTTAGCATTTCTCTATTTTTCTATATTTCACATAATATTATCAATTAATGTTTATAACAAAATATATCTTGAACCCACAGAATAAATTATTTTCTAATAAGCTAGGACTTTAAAGTGTTAGGATTTTACTGTGAGAGATACTTGTATTTCATTCAGGAAATATTTTCTTAAATCGTCTTTTCAACCTACTTTGCTATCTATATTTTCACCACTCATCTTGTTATTTAAGTAAGATCATATTTCAGACACTGCTTTAAATATCTTTCTATAAATAATTTCCGGACAGTGATTTTTTTCATTGAAAAGTAGTACCGTCCGTTATTTATTAAGATTCCTTCTATTATTGATATTTTTTTAAAACTGAAATTCATTCTGTACAAAATTAATTTCATTTATTAACATCCCCATTAAGTAATACAAATTATTTGCAAGCTGTGTAAGTATCACTTTTTATGTATCTAGTTCAAAAATTTATGTAATTTATACTTGAGAACTATGTATAAGAACTATAACAATTACTTATTTATAAGAATTACGAATAAGTTTAAAGTAATTTTAATTTAATGACACTTAATTAAAATACTATATACGTTTCACAATACGCTCATAGGCCGTATGGCTATATAAAATATTATGAATGTAATAAATTAGATTTTAACGATATTGATAAAATAAGATTGTTACTTGAACTGAAATTGAGAGTTCTATAATATTGTGATTTTTTTTCTCTGACTAAATTGATGCAAATCAAAATATTATTGTAATATTCATTTTAATTTGTTCATAAAAATTGGCACTGATATAAAAGAACAGAAAGCAAAAAACTTCATTGATTGATTCAATTTTAAAAAGAAAGATGAAAAACGGCATAAAACCATATCTAAGAGAAATCTCTTTAAAAAATTTTACCATACATAATAAAGTAAAAGAAGAAAGAAAACATCTTTTAACTTAGGGTACTTTTAGAGGTAAAAAAATTACTTAATTTTACGCTCAGAAGGTAATGAATTATTTTCAAACGCCAGAAAAAATATGCTACACTGAACGAGAATTATTTTCATTTGGCAAGGAAAGCTCATATCAAGAAAGGAAGAGTGGACGTTAGAAATTATTTCGAATTGGGAGATATTTGACTTAAAGTGAATGTTTGATCTAATGGAAATTGCAAATTCCTATTTAAATGGAAATTTTAGAAAATATCAAAAATATATTTTATGGAAAAAGGATTAAATGGAAAATTCAGAAAATATGAAAAATGGATTTCGAATCATTTGTCTCATTTTTAGCCAGTAAAAGGCTATCACATTCGACAAATATAGATTCCCGTTATATCATAATTATGCATCTTGTTTTGAGCTCACTGTAAAATCCAACAATGCTTATTCAAGTATTTGTCTTATGCTATCTCCTTACAGATTTCACTCTGTTTCATTAGTGGCTTCGCTTAAGTTATCATCGTATTATTTTCTTCTAATAATTGATATACTGCTATTACTTAGTTAAAATTTTAAAATGATCATTCGTTATTTTGGATAAAAAGAATAAATTCAAGTTACATGACCTGATACTCGAAAATCAAAACATTTTACTTAGAAAACAAAGAAAGATTTACTATAGTTAAAATCACATTTTTTACATGTTTTCGGCATTGCTTATAGTTACACTTTTGCTATTACCAATAAGTGAATCGTGCTTTTGCATCAAATTTAATCATTAGCTTAAAATGTAAAATATGCTTAAAATGTAAATTTTAATTTAAAAGAAAAAGATCATTGTAACTAAATCTTAATTTTAATTAGGGAAAATGCTTCGTAGAAGATATTGCTTCAGATTTATTTTTTGATATGCTTTCTACGGTTACATTGCTATTTGAAAAATTTTCCTTCTGGAATAATTTTTTTAAAAGAAGCTTCAAATTTACATTTAAGAGCAATATTTCAGTTTCACAAGAAATTAGCTTAGATTAATAATTAGAATATTAATCATCAATCACACCTGACAAAAAACCTTTAACTTTAGCATATGAAGAAATTGCATTAAAACTAATTCTAAGAAATAATAAATAATAACCATGTAAGAAATTCATTTAGCATAACATTGAAAAATATAATGTTTTCGTGTGAAGAAAAACCCAACCATAATTAAATTTATTTTATTTCTTCATCGCTAATTGTAAATAGGAGATGGACTCAATGGATTCTCTGTGTACAAATCTCACTGTGAATGACACTTATTAATATTATTTTAATGACAAAGCAGAAGGAGAGGAGTATGTCACTGTAAAAAGAAAACGAGGATACATAAATGTTCCAATGTACATGGAACTCTTTCCTCTGAAGAAAATCTCTCGTGTTTTCGACTCCTTTTTGTAAAGATACCACTTTCACCCTCAAGCAATAAACAGAGGAAGCTATGTTTTATTGCTGCTTTGGCTCAATCTCTACGCTTCGTAAAGCTTGAGGAGTCTCTCCAAATTATCAATGCTTTGTAGAAATTTTAGCAAAGTATAAACTCTCTACTGAAGTCAGGATAGTAAAAAAAAAAAAAGAAAAAAAAATTGCTTTCGAAAACAATCTTGCTCTGAAAAAAATAATCCTGCTGGACCGACATTTGACAAATGGTTTTAGTACTTCTCTCTACAAAATCGAAAGAAAAGTTAATTTTGAAACTTATTTAATGGTTATGTACCGGTTTGCTACATCTTAATATATTATTTTCTGTGCAAAAAGAATTTTCATTTTAAATTTTAAAACAAATTATTTATTTATTCATGGCGTTAAATCTCAAACATTAGAACAACAAACTGAATCTCCTTTTTCTTCTGCTGTTGCCATTCGCAGTCTACATAAAGTTGTAGAAACAAAGATTATATGCGGCTAGCAGAGGTTACACTACTCCCCTTCCAAGCAACATATAGTTGCGAAACAAGATGAAAATAGTGATTAATATCTACTGAATATATACATTGCAGTAAAATACATAAAAGCTATTTACAAAATATTTACAAACTCTGTATCAAAAATTGTTATATAACATTAAATATTCACATAATCTCCATAACTTGCTGGAAAAGTAATTCTTCGTCCACTACGTGATGTTTTAAATTTTGTATACTCCATCTTAACATTGTCGTCTCCGTATAATTGGGTGTTTTCTTTTTCTTTACTTGTTAAGTTTCGGAAATCATCTTCTCTTGAGTCTAACAAATAAGCTTGCTTTAATCGATCCACGGAAACATTGATATCTTTTCCCTTAATTTTTAAGGTATAATATTTGTCATTTCTGGCAACCACAGGAAAAGGTCTTTCATATGGAGTTTCTAATGCTTTCTTGACACGGTCCACTCTAACAAATACATGTGAACACAACTTCAAATCCTTATAGAAAAATATATTTTGTTTTCTTTTACACCTGTTTTTAACTGGTTTTAACTTTTCCATTTGTTTTCGTAGTTCGCTAGTGAAGGTATCTGGTTCTAATTTTGTTTTCGGTTCTTGAAAGAATTCACCAGGGAGCTTTAGTGATTTACCATAGACCATTTCTGCAATGGAGCAATTGGTATCTTCACGTAGAGATGCACGTATGCCAAGGAGTATAGTTGGTAAATTCTCACTCCATTTGATTGAATCTTGAGCTCTAATGGCTGCTTTTAGTGTTCTATGCTGTCTCTCAATTTTGCCATTGCTTTGGGGATGGTACGATGTAGTTGTTTGCAGGTTTATCTGTCCAAAATGGTGGAATTTTGGTGGATTATATGCGGCTAGCAGAGTTATTAGGGGCAATATGCAAATGTATTTTCAGACTGAAATTCTTAGGCCTTTTTGAAACTTTTTTCCTCCACATTTTGAACAGTATAATAGACTTCTGAGGGTGATTTGTTAGATAAAGCGTAAGACACTCATTTTGAATTAAATAACTTAACTGTAAAATCACAAATTATGTTTTGAACACAATAGAAAACATGTTATACGGTATAAAAAAACAATGCGCAAGGCGTCTTATGCTTCGTTACGTAATCTTGGCAGGCGCTCTCACTGCGACCCTGACTGGACAAACAAGCAGGGAACTCAATGAATTTACTGGTGCAATATCTTAAAATTTTTCAACTAGCAGCTTAAATTTACTACTCTCTTATAATTGATTTAACTCCAACACCACTAGTTTTATTAACTAGTGGAAACCTTATATTTATTTAATTTACTCAGTATAGAATTTAAATAAAAAGTAATGTTCAAAAGCTATTGCTCTGTAAACTATTTATAATTTTTTATATATTTTAATCTTAACTACAGGGCAAGTGTAAAACCATAGTTCAGTCTCACCTCCAAATAATAGCAAATTCAGGGATTAAAGCCGAGAGAGTTCATGCCCCAATAAATATGATTGGTTCGGTTCGGGAGCGTTGGGCGCGTGAGCAGTATCCGTGCCTCATGCATTAGAGCCAAAGGCAAGTGGTCGCAACTTTTTAGACACGTGGCGGGTACTTTTTCGTTGAGTTGCGGGTTCGAGCCTTGTGGCCAAAGATCCGCCGTGTAGCCAGACTGATTCTCTTAAAATCTATCTGGGCCCAAAGTCACTCCGTTTGCGTGGTGTGGAGATTAGAGGAGAGGGTGTGCCAGCTCAGGTGTCATCTCGTCACTTGGTCGAGGTTCAAAATTACGTGATTGCCCAATAGCCCTCGTGTTGCTTCTAGTGCAGAGGCTAATAAAACCAAACCATAATCATAATTAAAATCAGCGTGCACTATTTGAGTGGTGGCACTTCTCAAATTATCAACATTAAATATATTATAGCATTTAACATAAATTTAGAATTTTGAAATTTTAATTTTCATTTTATAACAGTTGGTGACCCCCCCTTGAGTCATTACTCTGTTTTGGAAGCTAATGCCTATATCATACCAAAAGACGTGTTAAAAAAATTCTGTGGTCATGAACACAAGAAGGAAAAATACAGACGTGGTTTGAGAACTTTTCTTTGATGTTGCTGTATCAGGACAAAACTCGGAAAGTGGAGGAAGTCGCTTTCCGGAACTAGGGAATTGAGTAACGTACACTGTTCCTCACGGCGCTTTTGGTCCAGAATAGTAGCCGCAAATTGTAAACAAGAAACGTTCCATTTTGTTTCCACTATTTGCCTCGTAACACACGCGATACAACTTTTAGGCTTTCTGTAGATTCCTTAGATTTGAGACTACAAGGGATCTAGATCAATCATCTATTCTAAATAATTTTGTTAATATAAAAGCCCTTATAATTTGATATTTATAGTCATTTATTTCAAATGAAACTAGTTTTAAATGGTGATACTTATAATTATTTATATTCAAAGATTTTGTCTCTTCCTCAGCTAATTTTTAATTATCCTACTCCGGCATTGAGTTTTTAATATTTATATACGATTTCAATGATTTTAATACAACCAAATATTCTTAAGAAAAATATTTCTGAATAATAACATTTAATCAAAAAGTACCATTGTAAGTGGTAAAATTCTCTTTTTTATTACTTGCTAATTGTCTGTCTTTTTTCTGAATTGAAAAATACATTCTAATTTTCTTAAGTTAAAATTATTTACTATTAATTTTCTTTGCTAAAACAGTTCAATGTAACTACAAGCTGTGAACTTCAGTTTTGATTAAATCTATTGTGATACACACACACACACACACACACACACACACACACACACACACACACACACACACACACACACACACACACACACACACACACACACACACACAATATATCAAATGCACACACACACAAACACACACACACATATATATATATTCGGCGGCCGGTATACTGAATATCATACTGTTTAGATGTATTATACTGCTGTTGTAGAAAATGCAACCTGCATGAAAGAATCATCAGATCAAATGAAGTTATTACTAAGAAACGACTTGTACTGATACAAATAAAATGAGTGAAATTTTCAAAACAAAAGAAATACAAGTCGCGTCAAAGAATCAGTATTTGGTGCAGCCACCATGCCGCTGCAATAGTTAACTACGACGTGGCATGGAGTCAAACGGATGTTGAATATCTGCTTGAGGAAGAATTCCATATCCTTGTATGCGCAACCAAAGTTCGTCTTTGGAAACTGCAGACGCGGATCACAGGCAGACGCCATTAACCATATCCCACACGTGCTCAATGAGTGACATATCCGGTGAATAAGCAGGCCAAGAAGTTGCATGCGTTGTGCTGAACAGAGAATCTCCGAACAGTCCGCACGCAACATGTGGGCATGCATTATCCTGCTGAAAGATAGCTCGAGGATGCGGAAGAGGAACGACTTCCGGGCTGTAGCACTTCACGGACGTACTATTTGCTATTGAAGTTACCCCTCAATTCGTATCAAATTGGATCCATGATACGAAATCGCACCAGACCATAACTCCGGGTGTTCGACCACTATGTGGTTCAATAACACTCAGGAAGGTAGCGTTGACCGGCATAACGTCTAACACGAACACGGCCATCATGGGTCCACAATTGAAGCGTGATTCATCTGAAAAGACAACGGTGCCAATCGGCTCGCCTGTCTCTGTGCTCAAAGAGCCCGCATGCCGACACGCAGCCGTCGATGATTCATAGAGGGAATCCTGTATAAAGGCACCCTTGCACGCAATCCACGGCGCAGCAGACGACGACAGGTGTGAAACCGACAATTGTACACCTGTAGCAGTAGACCAACGTGCTGCCAGCTGCCTGGAGAGCTGTGCGATCATTCACCGCCATGCGAACGAGGTGTCGATCATCGCGCTCTGACGTCCTCTTCTGTCGTCCAGTGCCTGTTTTCGAGGTTAAATTCATCGATTCCCTGCTTCCAAACTCGCATCACTGTAAGGTTGTTCCGCTGCGCCTGACTGTATTGTGCGATGGAAAAATCTCCTTCTCGAAGGCCAGTCCTCCCTCGTTCAAACTCCGTAAGTTGCTTGAATTTCTTATTCTTCCGTCATTGAAATACTCAGGTCATCACTAAACGTTTGCCACTAACAAATGAATTTTTCAACGTCCCGCTACAGCACTTTGTTATGCGCTTTCAGCATCAATTCAGAGGGCGCTACGCGCGCGCACATACAATGGCTC
>BMAW01028150.1:274299-297773 GCA_019974015.1 Nephila pilipes | reverse complement strand
AGGTTTATCTGTCCAAAATGGTGGAATTTTGGTGGATTATATGCGGCTAGCAGAGTTATTAGGGGCAATATGCAAATGTATTTTCAGACTGAAATTCTTAGGCCTTTTTGAAACTTTTTTCCTCCACATTTTGAACAGTATAATAGACTTCTGAGGGTGATTTGTTAGATAAAGCGTAAGACACTCATTTTGAATTAAATAACTTAACTGTAAAATCACAAATTATGTTTTGAACACAATAGAAAACATGTTATACGGTATAAAAAAACAATGCGCAAGGCGTACCAAACAATGGTCCAAAAAGGAATTGAATGCTTAATATAAGAGCGCAACAAACGTAGACGCCTTGCCCAATCGAACACGCTACCTCTAGTTGAAATTCGCAAGCACCCGAAAATGTCTATGATGCTGTTAAAAATGTGGGGGGGGGGTCTAAAATTGCTTGGAAAATTCGGCCTTAAAACCCCGTTTGCATATTGAAGCATTTCCCCCGAAGAACATTAATCTGGGGGTCAAAAGAAACAATTTTAGTATTCTCGAGTCAAAATGGGTCATTTTCTTTCTTGTTAGTTAAAAAGATAGCACAATTTTTAATATATCATGATGAGCTTAGAAAGTAATAACATTTTAATTCATAAAGCAAAAAAATGGATTGCAGTTATAAAAATTGTTTATTAAGCATCCGAAACAAATGTGCTCCGTAACCATTTCTTTAAAAATGTGATAATCAAAGCAAGACAGATTAAACTCTTGAGAGAAAAATATGTTAGAATGATATTTTAGAACGAATTATATTTCAACACACTCACAAACATTTAAGCTGCTATCAATCAGATGATCACGTATAATTGAAAATATTCACCGTATGTATAGAAAAGTTTTTCTCGTTCATGAAGTACATTACCAAAAAAAGCAGCTTGATAAACTACCGTCAGTTATCAATGCAAAAAAAATCTCTCTAGTTTTTGAATAATTAATGACATGAAAAAATTTCCTTTATTTATCATATGAATGACACATACATATTTAAATTAAAAAAATAATTTTTCCTTTTATTTCTCCATTTTATTTTTTTAAATATAAATATATTTCAAAAGTTTGGATATATTTTAAAAACTTATCTTAAAAATATTTTTCAACATTTAAGCCATAGATATTTATTGATACTTCAGATTTTTTACCAACAAGGAGTTAAAAACGTTACATTAGGTTATTCTTTAAAGTAACCACTGTTTGCATTCATCTATATATATATAGGGGGGATTTACGTGGTATTGAGAAATGTCATCCTTCAAAGCCTTCTTTCTTGCTCCGTAGACAGTCAATGTCAACGAAAACAGATGTAATTCCTTTCCTCCCCAACTGCAGAGGGACGGAAGAAGTTAGGAGAGAGACAGACGATTTCTGAGTACTGAAAAACCTTTTACGGAACTCGTGAATCCCTTAACGTTTTTATGCAACCACTGAAGTTGAGTTGAATATCTCCTTTATAAATTTAAATATTGACTACTGAAACCATTACTCTAAAAAGAGGTATGTTTATTTATAAGAGGCGTACAGCCCTTACACACACACACACACACACACACACACACACACACACACACACACACACACACACACACACACACACACACACACACACACACACAATACCAAAACAAACACACACACACATATATATATATTAATATATATATATATATACAGAGCTGAGATCTGATGTATGTGCGTATTGTCATATTAATATATTACATCATAATATTGGTCATTAAATAAATTTTGTTCATCATTTTATTTGATCAAATTACTTAAAAATTTTTATCATAAGAACGATTACATACAAAGTGAAAAAAATTGCACATTTTTTTTAGTCTAATTCCCTTGCATTTCGGTGAACTTTCTGTCTCTATCACTTAAAAAGAATGCTTTGATTTTCATGTGAGGAGCGAGAAACAATACTATATGAATTTATTGCAGAGGTTTTCAAATTTTACCGATGGTTTATTTTAATGATTTAAGTTATTGTAATCATTTTTCGAAAAATGTTCGTTTAAAAATTCTCAAATTTTACTACGATTGTGTGTCTTTTTCTAAATTAACATTAAATAGTTTATGGTTATAATATTGTACACACAAAAGTAATAAATATTAATAAATATTAGTAAATAGAGTTTCTTTTTTAATTAATGCATTCTATTAAACATTAAGTTCTTAATAGCTAAATTTTGTAGTTAACAACCACATAGTGAGTATTTTCAAGAATGGATCAAAATCTTCTAATTATGCTGACTGTTTTGATAAAAATACAGATTAAAAAGTTAATTTATTTTAATTTTTATTTAAAATTTATTCTCTTATAAACATTTACTTATTCATGTTGATTTTTATTTCAGTTAGATTTACACATAAGCTAAAAATTAACTTGCTTACCGTTTTGCTGTTTTTTTTTTTATCTCATACTGCATCGGTAGCACTGTACTGGAATAATCCATAAGATCAAAGAGAAGAACATATTTATTAAAATTAACGAAAAAACAGTACTACTTATCTGGTAGGAAGAAAAAAGCCAATGTATTTATCCTGGCAAATCTATAGTGCGCATCTATATTCATACAAAATTAGAACTAGATTGATTATGTTAATTTCTATTCGCAACAATTCATAATTTCGTTTGAACCATTATTAATCAACAAATCCAAAAATCCTATACAAGTGCATTTTAAAACAGACCTAATTCATTAATTTCTGCAGCTTGTCTTACATTACATTTAGTTATATCCGATATATTGACCTAGTTTGATAAAAGCGGATTTTGTATAATATTGAGAAGAAGATATTCATAATATTTAAGTAAAAAAGTATTTAAGCGAAAGAAATACTAAAAAAATTAACTTTTAAAAACATAACATATAATCATCCATAAATATTATAGAACTAACTGTGATTTATTCGTAAAATGGATAAAAACATATAATCTCTAAATATGTGTAAGTATTATCAGTGTAACTCAATGTTTTTATTATGATATAATATGATTGTGAAAAAAATACTTAACATTTTTGTTGATTTTGAGAAAAAATATTACCTGTTTTGAATTATTTATGCGAATTTTTAAATAAAGCATATTTTAGTAAAAGAGAAAGAAAAACTCATAATACTTTTTTCATCACTCAAATTAAAATAGAAAAAGACTCTGCAATCTAGTAAAAATACAGATAATATATTATTAAAATATATTTCTAGGCAAAGAGTGTAGCAGATTCAAAACAGACGCTTAAGAAATTGTTTGATCCTCTTATTTTAACACAACTCGATGGAAGGAAGATTTTTTTCTATCTTTTCCAAAGGATTTCCTTCACCTTTCCCGAATTCAAGTGTCGTCAATGAGTAAGGTTTTTCCCCTTGAACTGCCTACGAAAGGCTTTTCTTTCTGCTGATACTCAACAGAGGTACGCTACTAGTTAATTCTTCTGCTCAAAAGAAGAAAACAATTATAAAGAAAGATCTCCTTTATCATTCACATGGAATTTATTTCACAAAACAGATGAAACATCGTATTAGATGCCATTTTTCGTCCTCGCATAAAAGGAACTCGATTCGACACCAATGACATGATCTTTACGATATTTCAGAATTTAATTTCAATTTCTGAAATATTTTCTAGCTCCTTTGTATTCTGTTTCCGTGTTATACTCTCGGATAAACGCCATACGTGGCGAGATTTGAATTTCGATGGCACATGTATGAGGTTGCAAGGGAAGAAGGAAGACGTAATATATAGAAAAGAATAAAGTAGTACAAATAATGATAGTTTAAATTATAATCGCTTATTGTCAGACCTATTCATTGAAACTGGCAGCATGACCGCGGTAGCCTAGTGGATATGGCAGCGACTCGCGGTCAGCGGTTTTCGTCGACCTTGTGCCACTAAAGACCTTCCTTGTAGCTGATGCATATTAAATCTGTCGTGCTCAAAGCTCCTGTAGGCGTGGTATGAATGTTAGAGAGGGAGTGCTTGGCTTAGGGAGTCGTCCACGCCACTGGACCGAGGTTCAATTCCGAGTCGCTGCCACAGCCCTCGTGCTTTGCTTCCCAGTCCGACGTTAATAAAGCCAACCATCCCGTGAAGCGAAGAAAACAAATTAATAAACATATTGGATAAGAGCAGAATGTTTGTAAAAATTTGCATTGAGAGATACATAAATGAGGAAATTTGATTGATTACAAAACAAAAAATGCTTCATTATTGATATAACTTGAAATATTATCTACATCGTTCAAAGCCGCGATTTTTTAAATATTCTATTCAAGCAACATGGTATGGAGAAATGAAAATCTAGATATTTAATTTATCAGTATAGATTATTCTAGAAAGAATGCATGTTCAATTATATAGGAGTGGTCAAAATCTATGACTCGTTAATAACGCGTTGAAAAGAAAATTTCTATGATTTATATGGGGAACAAACTTTTCTCTGCCTTATCTATTACAATTCTACAAATAATTCAGAGAACCTAAGAGGGAGTATTAAAATGAAATACCACAATTACGCAATTTTTCATATTATTTTTATTTTTTATTTTTTCCCCTATTGTTCTAAGAACTAAGGCTTGGGCAAAACATTAACTTAAGTGTTACGAGTATATGCAATATTATATAAATCCCAAAATTCTCCTATAAAATTAAAACACTGCATAAAATAGTATTGAAAAAGTTCCATAATTTTTTACTAGAAACTGAATATACAAAAGAAAACAAGAAAGAATGAAAATATTCAGAACATCACATATTAATGTAACTTTTAATCATTTATTTAAATCTAGGTATAGTTTAATGATGTTAAGTATATATGTTTTAAGTATATTGGTAAGTTTCTAATGCTTGATATTACTTGTGTGTGTGTGTGTGTGAATAGAGAGAGAGGAAAGAGAGAGAGCTGTTTACCCCCCCCCTCAATTTTAATTTTATAATATATTTTGAACCAGAAGTAAAGAAACAAGTAAAGTACTATTAGTGCATAGTAACTCACTTAGTTATTCTTCCTATTTTTAAGACATAGCATTTGAAGTATCAATGTTGTAAAAATAAAAGACTTCTATTTACATCATCCTCTAACAATGCCAGTTAATGAGAACATCAATTTTTTTTGTATTCATTAAAGATTTTATTTATTTTCTTCCTAAGCTACTATAGAGATCAAAAGTTTAATTTAATTCAATCGTATTTTATCGTATTGAAACAGTGCCTTTACTAATGAGTGACAAGAAGAATTTGAGTTAAGATATTTTCAGCAACCTTGTGCTGCATATGAATATAACAGTCGTTGCTTTAAAAAATGTTAGTTAATTTTGTATTGTTGTAGGCTCATAAATTTTTCCTTCAATTTTGAAACATGAATAAATGTATGTATGAGTGGACATTGATTCATTCAAATTAATTCAAAAGTGGGAAACATAATGATTTGTTTTTCAAACGATAAAAATATTTTTCTCTCTATAATGAGATCCTTATTCTTCATCCGGTAACTTTTGTTACCACACGAAGCTCTTGAGAGTCGAGGTATAAAGGTTCATTTTAATTGTACTGAAAGCACTTTATTCTTAATAAATAAAAAAAATAACAAATTTTTTCATTACCTTTTAGAATTAGAAATAGTTTTCCTTTTGTTTTTCAATAGTAAATTTACTTGATTGAGTTTTCACTTCTATTTTAGATTCTTAAAAATTAACTACTTCTGACCAAAGACACACAAAATGATTCAAAATATTTCAAAAAACCTGATCCATTATCAGGTATAAAACAACATGGAAGATTTTAAAGAAATAATGTAATTGATTTCCTGCAAAATAATTTATGAAATTTTCGTTTAATCGGTATTTCTTTTTACGTTTCCTGTGCTTCATTATTCAAAAGATTTATGTTTTAACATGTTTTAACTATAACTTTCAATTTTCATTCAAACACTTTGCTTTTGTCTTATTCTAAATGTTTTTTTAACTATAATAACAAACTTTAATTGTGTTAAAATATCATTTTGCGAATGTTGGAAGGAAAATATACCAGGATTATAAAAAAATCTATGGCGTTTATAGACATGTCTGAAAATGCAGATATCTGAATTACAACTAAACTATAGATTGGCTTTGTTGTTGGTTGGCTAGTGAAATACAACTTTTTTTTTTGTCTAGGCAGCTTCATGCTGGCTTTAAAAAATGCAGGTGAGTTTTGTAATATGTTTTGAATGTTCTGTTACTAGAGACTAGAGATTTGAGGGATTCATAGATTTAGTGACTAAGCACAGCATTATGTTAAGCATTACACTGTGAATTGTCTATGTCCCGCGAATAACAGTTGGAATCCAAATTTTAAAGGAAATCCTCTTGAATATTTTCTTTTCTTCAATGACATTGATATTTGAATAAAACACTCCAACATTTACAAAAAAAAATATTTAAAATGAAGTGTCATTTATTTGGGCTTTTTTTATTTATTAAAACGATAAATAATTTAAGAGTATGAAGAGCATTTAGTATTGAGAAGCACGTTATTAGTATTGTAACTTTTTTTTAACTCTAAACGAGTCACTAACAAAAAACTATCAATATACAAACGAGAAAAAAAAAGAAATGCTATAACGGTCAAAACTATGTTGATATTGGTGGCATTTTAAATAAATCATGACTCCTAAATTACCTAGATAATTCTTAAATTCATAAATCATGTTTCTTCTATCTTGTAAGGTGCTGATCTTGATAGAACCGCAAAATGACTCGCTGTTATGACATTGTTTACGAGGCAGTTAACTTAATTTGATTCTTAACTTATGACCTGAAATGAGAATTTCTACGCTAAAGATATATGCTATTTCATTCCAAAAGGAAAAAAAAGAATATTTTCCCAAAGTTTCTTAAGATTAATTTATTATTCATAACCACAATCAAAACTGGCTACACCGAATTAACAATTAAATCAGGCAACACACCCATTAATATACTAGGCATGTTTGCTATAAAACATTCTTTTTTCATAAATGATGAATGAATAACCGAAAACGTATGTTCAGTTTCAGAAGTTTTACTTTATTTGTGAATTTATCTTGTGTGTTTTCCAAATCTTTCCTTGTTTTGATTTGTAATAATTCGGGTTTATTTCAATTTGAATTTGTGCAATTTGAATATGATGAGATATAAGATCACTTAAGAAACTAGTTTTGTTCCAACATGATCGTCCAATATGAAACTTTCAAAACAACCATTGCAATAATTTCGTTTCGTATTTCTTAATGCCTTCCAGAGTAGCTAACTACTCTATCCCTCAAAGTAAATACATTCTTTTGGGGGCTTAAAAATTGCGTACCCTTTCTTTATCTGCTAAAACCTCAAATGTACTCTTTCTTCGCTTAATGTCAAAAAAGTTTTTGAACAAAGAAATACCCATTCTTTTTGTGTTGGTATTACAGATAAATAGGCGCAATCACTTATCCGTTTCAGGCTTAAAATCCATGAATGAATAACCGTATGGTAACTTTATAGAATCATTATAACTTCCTAATGAAATTTGGAAGCAAGTATGCGCGAGCGCTGGCGCAAATGCTTTTTGCTTTAAAATGCAGGCAGCAGGTAGTTTCGCTTTGGCTTTTAAAAAATATACAGCAATGGCGGGTATACGGCTGTTTGGCAATGCGGAATAGTATGCATGTAGGCTTGTGCATGCTTGGCAACTTAACAGCATGGCGGTATTTGGCTACGGAAGCCAGCCATGCTGCCGAAGGCGCTTTTTTATGTACGGGTATGTACTTGCCATTTTTTTTTCATGGCGGGCTTGCGAAGCATAAATTTTGCTATTTCTTTAATTATTTGTCATTGTTTAAAGGATCTGTCCACAGGTTTTATCTCCAGATCTTCACTCAATGAAAATTGCACCTAAGATCCCAGAACGATCAACCATTAACCAATTTTATAATTTAAAATATTCCATGTTCTTATCTTATTTTCCATATATTAGCTCAGACCTTGTCCAACTTTTCCAGACCATAGAACTAGCACAGAACTGAAAAAAAAAAAAAAAAAAAAAAAAAAAAAAAAAAAAAAAAAAAAAAAAAAAAAAAAAAAAAAAAAAAAAAAAAAAAAAAAAAAAACTCTGAAACTTTATTAATTTGCATAATATCCTATAATTGACATTTGCTGCGAATTTCATTTGATTCTGATTATTCCTTCATGGTGTTGCATTTTCTACAAACAGCAGTTTATATTATTTTTACTATATTATTATTTTTTTGGAAAAAAAAAAAAACATTACATAGTTTCCACACTTGTATTATTCATTCTATAAAATATAAAAGGAGCAATTTATGAGCAAGTTAATACATTTTCTGAATCGGAAATAAATTTAACTATCGAAGTCAGACTATATTAGTTAAGGTTATCATTTTTTTTGTAACTAAAATTTTCAACATCTTCAACATCAAATTTTATACTAATGTCTAGGTATATTTTATGGATCTCGATTATAAATCAATGTAAATTTCTAAATACATCTAACGGACATTTTTCATTTTAACTTAAAGTCGCATAAATGATACAAACTTATAAAGATTATTAATTTGTTGTATAAAGGGGAAAACTCAAATCGGAAACTAATGAGCTTGTAAATATTTTTTTCTAAATAAATTATAAACATATAGCGTGAAAAAAATATATGAATTACAATACATCAAGCAACAAAATTCTCAGTTAGTTAGAAACTAGAAGATTATGTTAAAAATATCTATATAGCAATAAATTTTTAAAAAGATATCTGAAAAAAAATAGCATGTATATTACTAAATTTTTGAATATTTTAGAGCATTGGTTCTCTAACTTTTTCTCCTTACGAATCCTTTTTGAAATCCGAAAGAAACTGGCGAGTCCATTGTGTAGTCATTAGCAACAGGAAAAAGAAAACAAAGTTTGGTAGAACACTTATTTTCCATTTTGCAAAATAGCTCATAATAAGAAACAAAAACATAATCATAAAACATAGGAATACAAACATTAATAAAATCTAAAATTATGGCTACACGAAAAAATGTATACAAATTTTAAGTGTGTTTAAGAAAATGGCAAGCTTATCGGGTCGCATTCAATTCTTTCACGTTTCCACAAGAATTCCAGGGCTCCAACCTTCATCTTATTAATCGAAAAAGGGTTAAGAACAGGAAATATACTACTTCATATCTACAAACAATCAAGGTATTTCAAGACACCCTACACCTCTTAACTCCTCTACACTGACGTAAAATTTCGTGTTCCGAGATGGAAAGGGGAGAAGTCCTCAACCCTTGTCTAACAGGGTGGAAAAAAAAAAGAGTGATTGACCTTCAACCCTCCTCTAAAAACTTAGAAGGAGATGGAGTCTAGGATGAGCTTTTATTTAGAGTACCAGCGGCCAGTTCGAGCTTCTTCTTTAAGGCTCCCTTCGAATGATTCCGAAAGTAAGAATCGACGAAAGCTCCCTCTACTGGGAGGGGGGAAGGGGCAGAGACAGATGCTACCTCTTATTTTATTGCACTCGCTGTGAACTTGTTATTACTACAACGAAGATTAGCAAAACATGGTTCATTTTGAAAAAATTACTACAAAAGATCGTTCAATATATCCTTAGAGAAAAACAGAGCAACAAATTATTTTAGGTAGACTTTTTTTTATTGTTTAACTGTCTCCTTTTAGCTCTACATACTTTTCCAAACGTTTCTTCAACTTTTTTAAGTCATCTAAAAATTAGGATTTTGGAAGGTCCTTAAAATGGGCATCTGTTTGGGTGATAATCTTTTCATTCGACGTACACCATTAACCACCAAGCCATTTTTTAAAGTTTTGAAATTTAAAAAAAAATATATCAATGGGTCAAAATCTAGTGGATACGGTGGATTTTGTAATAATTCGAAATTTAATTCCATAATTTAGGCCATCGAAGCTTCACAGGAGTGTACTCGTGCTTTGTCTTGGGGAAGAGTTTACTTTTTAAAATGAAGAAGTTTTTTCTTGATTTTTTTGCTCAACCAGTGTAATAACGACGCATAATATTCTCCAGTTATTGTTTTTCCTTTTTCCAAACAATCGATATAGATGATGAGACGAGCATCCAAAAACCTTGGACATCACCTTGCCCGAAGATTTCACTGTCTTTGCTTTCTTCGGAGCCCGTCCGCCTTCAAACATCCACTGTTTTGACTGTTTCTTTAACTCTGGAGTGTAATAGTGTATCCCCGTTTTGTCCACAGTTAAGCATCGACGCAGAAACTCGTCAGGATTGCACCAAAACAGCCTTAGAGTCAACCTCACGAATGTGTTCATTTTCCACTGTATCTTGAGATATGCCAGTGGCCTTAACTATAACAACAGTGGCTAACTTTGAATCGTAGATAACTCAAAACCATATCGTGAATTTTGTCACTCATTCCGGGAGTAGTCACTTCCATTGGACGTCCCGAACAACGTTCATATTTTGTGGATGTACGGCCACGTTCTATCTTATAACCCAATGGGCTAAATTCATGTGACGTCATGAACACGTAAAAAAACTTATCACGTGATACTCGCCGATGTAAACAAGTCTTGTATTCGTTTGTTTACACAGCGATTTAGAAATGTGTTATGCCTCATATGTTAAAGTAACTTGCCTTTTACTATATATGCTACTTTTCAACTGATTGAGAAATTATCATACATTTTTTTAATGTCTTATGTAAAAGAAATGTTGAAATTATTTCGGATTACTGCAGCATAAAGGTATTGAATCATTAACCATTATTCTATCAACAAGCAGAAATGATTATTCAGATTTATTTGGTTCACACACAGACATTTTGTTATTGTTACGGAAATGTCCTAATTTAACTGTGATATTCTAATATTAAAAAAAAAATGTCTTTTTTTCCTGCTGTTCTTTAAAATTTCATTCAATAAAACCGTTTGATGAATGTTTATAGAGTTTTTAATATGTTAGTATTTATTTTTAACATTTAATTCAATTTGCGATATAGGGAAGGTCACACATAGTGTGGAATTTCATTTTATGATGCATTTGTTTTTTAAATGAAATACTGAAAAGAATTATTTAAAATAAAAAACTTGATGCTTGCTATATATACAAAATAGTTAAGTCATTATCTATCACACTATAATCTTTGTGACTAATTAAAATATTTGAAAAACTGGAGTAAAATTAAAGGAATATAACTCAAATTTTATAGTATGTACTCAGAATAACTTTATTATCTAATTCTGAACTTTTATTAATTGACATATATTCAGTATTATAAAACTAATTTCTATTGTAGAACTGTTCCAAGTAATGATTTCGAGTATATATTTCTTACTTTACAGGAATTTTTTGAGAAATATTTTGAAAAACACATTTCTTTCTTATTATAACATATATTATGGAAGCATTTTGACAGTAATTTTTCTAGCTGATATTTAACATACTATGTACATAATGTTGAAATAAAAAGAAATAAAGTGTTTAAACATGGCTCTGAATATCTTTTATTGTATCTCTCATACATTATATATTTGTGGAATTAAACTCAATATAGTTTCCATTAATATGTCCTAACTGTATTAAAGTAATCACTTAAAAGGAAAACATCTTTTACTTGCATTTTTCATATGTAAATAAAGCGTTGGAGTATCCACCAAAAGTATTACGTTGTTCATGTAAAATAATCCCCCCTTTGAAGACTACTGGCCTTTTGGAACGTCAAGTTCAAACACAGTATTCAGATTATTTCTGCTTTGTCAAAGGGTTAGTTGATCAGAATAATTATCAAACTTCTCGACTGCCCCAGGTTGTCATATGTGTTAGAGCTGCTTTTAATAATTTTGTAAGTGCAAATTCAACTAATGTAACTTATATTTTGCTATGTTATATATATATATATATATATATATATATATATATATATATATTATTTTTAATTTAGTGAGAAAGTATTACGCAACTTTTTTATGTCTTATTTCAAAATAATTGTTTAAATATGAATTTGCATTGCTGTAGCAGAAAGATATTGAATCATTCTTGTATCAACAAGCTAAAATAATGGCTTCAGATTTATTTTGTTTACATGCAAACATTTTTTTCATTATTGAAAGCTTCCTAATTTAACTATGATTTGCTGATATTTTTTTTTAAAAAAATGTTTCTTTACTTTTGCTAATAATTTTATTTAATAAGATTATTTCAGATGTTTTATATATATTTATTTTGAACATTTGTTCAAATTTTCTGGTAATGTTAGTTGGTTTATACATTGATAATTTTCAAATTTGAATAGATAATTAATTAACAGTTACAAACACGGAAGAAGATGTACTATGAACATCGTCCAACTCAACTTTGTTCTTTTTCGGTGTGAGGCTTTTTAAATATAAGTGCTTAATAACCATTATACGCTAACATTTTTCAAATTTTTCTAAATAAACACAAAATTCTTGCTACAATTGACAGTAAAAATGAAATCATGTGATGAAAATAACTGAGACAAATCATTGTTGAGACCTGATATATACTTTAAACAAACATTTTTCGATGTTACGAGTATTATCTCTTGGATGTTTAAGGACATATTAAACGACCATCTTGCATCATTATGCTAAGGTTCTACTATTATCGAAGGTCGAGAATTTGCGAAAACAATTCCGATTTCTATTAAGTTTTCAAGTACATGTATTTTACCTTTTATAGTTAAGGAAACATATTTAGTTTCTTCTCCAGGTATACTGGCAAGTTCAAAGAAAATCGTTTTAAGGTTGAAAGTGTCAATTTTCGCAAAAACAAAAAAAAAATCACATTTTCAATTTTTCGTCTTAATGAATATATATATATATATATATTAATCATTATTTAGCAGCATAAAACAGTTCTTATTTTATTTTCACGTCACTTAAAAGACAAGATATTAAAAATTAGTAAAGCTCAAAAAACTGGATGGGGTATTTAAATAACCGAAAGTCAGCATTTAAATGTCAAAGTTGTCAAATTGAATTGAAATATATTTTTAACTATAATTTTAACTGATTTTAGATTTAATATTTAAAATAATTAGGCGTTTGAAAATTATATGGCAACGCAAAATTTAATTCAATCTGGCAAAGCTTGTTTTATTTACATGCAGTTTGCTTTGCCTTAGTGATAACAATGCTGCTTTTTATTTGCGAAACAAGTTATCAGGCTTTTATTTGACAGAATATAAGTAAATTGTTATTGAATATTTGTATTTTTCTAGTTATGTGAAGTAACAAAAGTAAAAGTTTTATTCCCGTAGACGTCAATTCACAGGGAATAGGTACTCTTAATAAAGTTTCAATTTTTGAAAACAAAAAAAAAAAACAAAAAATCAGAATCGATATCAATATTTCAACTGTGAATGAAAAAAAAAAACTAATCAATTCTTTAAAATCTACAGATGTTCCAGAAAATAATGAAAAAAAAAAATATTTTAACTTCGGAAATCTTTGTAATGTAACTTTGTTATTGTGTTGTCATGTGTATTTTGGAAGAAAAATTAGGTGGCATAAGAGTCTGTGTTTGGTGTAGCTATGAATATGATTTTAAAATATAAAAACTGTGACCATTCATTCTCTTTCTGCACATCTGAAGATAAAAAATAACATTACGTTAATGTTGCAATTGTTTTTGGTATGAGAGTCATTTGTAAAGGATATTTTGGGTCCAAAAAACTTTTTTCTGATACCAATGTAAATGTTTCTTCAAAGAAAGCATTTGATTTCCTTGAGAAAGAACTTGAAGTTTCTGCTAGCTATGTAGCATGAAATACAATGGATGAAGCTGTATTGAAAATTAGAGGTAATGGAAATGATGGTGAAATATCTCAATGTGGTGTTTCTGTTGATGGCATTTGGCAACGGAGAGGATATCTAACCTTGAATGGATTTGTCTCTGTAATATCAATAATTACTGAGAAGGTACTGAATTTATGTCAAAATTATGATGTGGACTTTGCGATTCAAACAACAAAGAGTTATACACCGTTCATAGCTGTGCAAAAAAATATAAGGTCATCAGGTGCTATGGAACCTGTTGGTTTTGTCATTTTTCGAACAATCCTTTGAAATGAGGAAACTGCAGCACTTAAAAGCGTTTAGCGACTGAGACTCAAAGGGGTGAAAGATTTTTATAGTCAGAATATCGTAACAAAATAAGAAGGTATTGGACATATACAAACGCGTGTTGGATAAAGACTAAGGAAATTAAAATTAAAACGAAAAGGCCTTGGGTGTTGAAGATAACTGATGGATACCTTCATCGAAAAATTACAAAAATTATTATGGCATTGCTATCTGTGATAATATGAGTGATTTTGAAGGTATGCAAAGTGCAGTAATTGTATATTTTTTTCATTGTTGTTCGAATGCAAAATAATCAATGTAGGGCCAAAGCCCTATTGGACCGCAGAGTTGGTTCTGATATCAACAAGCCATATCAAATAATAAACAAATCTACAAGGATAAGTACAAAGGACTTCCATAATATCTAATTCACTTAAGCAAACCAATATACAGGAAGTTATGTGATAAAAACTTAGAAAAATTCTTATCAGTAGAAAAAACGCTAAATACAAAGGAATGCTTCAACGGAATTCTGTGGTTAATTATTCCAAAGGATATTTTCGTTGTGTTGTCAACATTGCAATAGGGAGGATACATAGAAGTAGTTCAGTTTAATAAGAGATTTCAGGGATTGTTATATATACCGATATGTTTCCAGGTGGTTATTGGTGTACTTACAATGAAAGATTTTTGCCTAATTCGATGAAACGCAAATAACAGAGTTAAAATAACCTTTTTTGTCAATGATAAAAGTTGCAAAAAGTATAGAGAAATATTAGATAACCAGAAAAAAATGATTAAAAATGATTAAACAGAAAGTGCAAGTTATAAAACTTATATTAAATTTAAGTAATTATGTGCACACAGATGATATATGATAAATTGAACTAAAAGTCGCTATTCTCACAATCACTTTTTATGCATAGTTTGAAAACTTCAGAAACGATAGTAAGAAATATTACAAAAAAAATTTCTTTGAAACTTGATTCGGTTTTTCCTGATAATGTTTTCTAGAGCTGAATATAAAAGAATGTTCACTATTAGAATATGTTTTTTAACATTATAATCTAGCATTTGTACAATCGTACAGTAAAATATAGCAAATTTTTTGTAATAGCTTTTAGATTAGCTATGAAATTTTCATTTATTTAATAGGACAAATGATTTTAGATCATTTCCAAGACAAAAGGATAAGGATTAATTTGGTATTAAATTTAAACAAATTGGATGCATAGATTTTCATGAAGCATTTTTGAAATTTTTCTGAAATCTCTTCAAAATTCTCTATGAATTCATAAATTTTCTGTTGCAAAAATCAGTTTAGTATAGCTTATTTACATAGATACTGAAGTTAAAAATTGTATAATTTTTTTCCTTCTAAATGATGTTTATATTTTTTAAAAAAAAATGGTGGGGGAGGCTTTAAACGCAATCGTGAACAAATGATGTTTTCTTCGCTGCTTCATTGTTATTGTGTCTGCTGAAGGTATAAAGAAGCCAATTTTTTTTAATTATGTTGGAATTGTTTTTAATAGCTCTAATATAAATGGTAAATTGAACCGTATCAGAAGCATCAAGGCTTTCATCCATTATTAAAGAATGAAATTTAAAACTACAAGCTTTACTTATAAAATCCTTTTCGACCGATTTCAATTCTCCTGGAAAAAGTTTGAAAAGACAAACATATTTTAGAAATGGAGTCCTTTTTATTGGGGCATATCATATCACTCAAATTTATCATGCACTTCTTAATAAATTCACCATCTGAAAATGGTTTTGATTTTAAATTTTTGACTTTATTCTTAAAGTTATGACTATATTTAAATTTTAGATTTTTAAATTTGTGATTACATGGAAAACCTGCCTGAATTGGTGAGATATAAGGCCTGTTTTAAGTATAGCTTTTTGATCTTTACGATACGCACCTTGATACGCCTCGAATTTGGAGGCATGTTTTAGCGTTTTCAAATTATACTCTATAAAGACAAGTATGAGAACGTGATAAAGTAAATAAAATGCTTCATGATTCCCCTCTGTAAAAATATTCTGTCCATTTTTCATTGAATAATCTTCTTTCCTTGATATAGTTCTTTTATTTTATTATGAAATTTTTTATGACGTAGATGCAATGCTAAAATTTCAAATTCTTAAAACTTTTTATTTGGTAAAGGTAAAGACGTAATAAAATATAAATAAGTGATGTTATTCATTTCATTTATTAAAAGGGATGTAAACACTGGCTACTACATGGATTCCATTCGATGTAATATATTTCCAACCAAATGCATCGGTGCAGATAAATCACCAATATTGACTCAATCACCAATATAATCCCACCATTTCAGAGTAGTCTATCTTCATCTAAGTCACTAGTCGCTACCCAAGCGATATGGAAGACTCAAGGTCATCTATCATTGCTTACTCTGAAAATCTCACACCAAATCTCCCTTTATCCTACCAGTAACAGCTGAGAGTTACGTCACGCGCTCCTCTTGCCCCACTTTTTCTAACATCGGATTTCTATTTTTGCTCAAGTTTCTTACAAAATCCTACATACTTACAAATTCAATACACACATATTAATTTTCTCCTAAGTTCTTGTATTCGGGTGGATTCGAAGGCTTTCCTCTTACTTTCCTTATTGATTCTCTAAAGTTCTCTGTTTTTCTCTCTCTTTGAGCAGTTTTCTCTCTTCACAATCACTTCTTTAACTCATCTGAAGCGTTCAGCTAATCAGAACGCTCCAATTCTCGAATGGGTACACGACTTTCTGTGGCCGCGGTAGCCTAGCGGTTAAGGTATCGGACTCGTGGCCGGCGGTTTCGTTGAGTAGTGGGTTCGAGCTTTGATACCCCTTTCGATCCGCCATGTAGCCGGGGCTGATGCACATTAAATTTGCCGTAGCTCAAAGTCATTTTGTTGGGGTGGTGTGGTAGTCAGGAGAGGGGTGCTTCAGCTCAGGTGACGTCCTCGTCACTTGACCGAGATTCAAAATTACGAAGTCCGTTATCAATAGCCATCGTATTGCTTCTAGTGCAAAGTTAATAAAACCAAACCATAATCATGAATTAAAGGCAGCGTGCACTATTTTGAAATTGGTGCCACTTCTCTTTCAAATTATCAACACTTTAAATATATGTGTTCGCTTCATTCGGAGAAAAATTTATCTGTTTATGGGCTGAGTCTCAAATGATGATAAATCCTCGTCTTACTTATAAGAGACTCGAGGCGTTGGCTAAAAGACCGCATAATTTGTGAACCACAGTCAAGTAACGAGGATGAAACGTTATCTAATATCCTCTATCCGAAAACTTCTTCATGAGTACTGTGAGCCCCGACTCTTTCCAATCGGCAATTTAAAAGAATATAAAATGAAATTTAATCTTTAATTATATAACTATTTATAAAAATTAACTAACTATGCTCAAACTTTATCGATGATGCTTTACAACTTCGTAAATCACTGTTTTTTCTTTCATATTTCGAGACAGAAATGCTAACTCAGCAGTTTTCCATCAGGTGGCGACGTAGGTGGTTTCACCTAGACACTACTTTTATGAATATAGCAGCAATCTTTCCAAAGTTAAGAGGATGGCAAGAGACTTTAATGAGCACCCTGTATGTATACAACTATATAATATACTTATTATTGCTAAAACGTTATCCTTTCCCCCCTTTTTTTGCATTGGAATTAATTTCTAGGTTTTAGTGGTTAGATTTTACTGTTTATTTGCACTTTTGTATGAATAAAAGTAATATTTCTTACAGGTTTTAGCTTTATTAAATTGTTGTATTTCATGGTAGTTTTGATTAAGATTGCATTTCTCATTGTGTTCAAGTTTACTTTTATGATATCTGACTATTGTAATTATAGTATATATTTCTCAAATTTTAAGTATATTGTTTTAATTACCTTCTGTTTCTGGATTCAATGACCAAGTATTTAAAATAATCACTTAAGATTCTTACAAAGTGATTTTAGTATTTACGCAAAGTTAGGGTGTTAAGAATTTTGTAAAAGAGTTAATGTTTGTGTATGAATGACGAGAAACAAGCAGAATTCCCTAAGAAACGTATTAAGAGTATCTTAAAATGTAATATTTATTAAGTATAGTTAAAAAAATTTCTCTTGTAAAGTTTTTTTTTTTTTTTTTAAATTTTCTTCAATACTTCTTTTTCTTATCTTATTATAATTTTTACATTTGTTTTAAAGTCTTAAAAATTTTCTGCATTAGTACAGTACAGGACATTGCTGTATTTTCGGTTTTAGCTTCAGTGGTAAAATCTTGTTTCGTAAGCGTTAGATAAGCAAGAAGTTCTTACTGTGCATGTTGTCTCATATAAATATAAATATATATAATCTTTCTTAATTTTGTTTACTTATTTTTCAACTTTTTTCTTTCGATATCCGTTAGTTTTACAATTTGAATATATCTCTGTGTCTTTATATATATTTTACTTATTTTTTTCTATTGCAATGTGGTTTCTTCGAATTATTCGATGTATTCATTGGCTCAAATTAATTTCAGATTTGATTCAAATTTTATTCATCTCTTAGTTTCAAACTTGATTCAGTTTCAACTTTTTTTCTTAGTTCTATTAATGTTTTTAGTTTTTTTGTTGATTTTGGTTTTTAATTCTTCTCTTCCTTTTGTGTTTTTTAATGATAAATTATTTGCTTTATCTTATACACACACACACATATATATATATATATATATATATGTGTGTGTATTTATATAAATCTGTGTGTGTAACCACTTTGTAATGTTATTATCAATGTTTTCTTGATGACTAAAGTAATCTAATTTTAGTTAAGCTTGATGTTTATTGAATGATTCAGAAGCGTTTTTTGAATAGTTTTTGCTCTAGCCATAATGAAAGAACCGCTCATACTGACATAGCTCACACAGCTAGAGAAATTAGAAGAAACTATCTGTAAAATAGCACAGATAGTTTATATAGGAGATACAGAAATGCGAAAATTCCTGAAAATTTTTGTTTAGTTCACAGAAAAAACCGGGTAAAAGGGATTACACACTCTACTCGAAAGAGAATTTTGGCATTTTTGAAAGCTGAAGAAAAAGTTTCACTTTAAGAAATTAAAATATAAAGAAAGATGATAAATTTATTTATCATCACAATTTCCACTCTCTTCATAACTCTCACAACAATTTGGTCAGGGTTATTGACAACCCAGTGAAGACGGATATTGTTACAGGTATAAAAAAAATTCCATAAATTATTTTGCTTTGTGATCATGGCATGGAGTAAACTAAGAAAAATAAAATGTAAATTTAGTGTGTAAAGGCACTACATATTCAAAATATATTCAAATAATATGACGTAAAATAATGTAATATAATTAATTGCAAGAGTAAAAATATATGTGACATATTATCACGGCTTAGTTGATTTTAGTTTGGACAAAACACATTTGGATATTTTCAATTTAATATTTTTTTAACCAAATACTTGTAATGTGGTGCAATAACATTAAAATCTGTGATTGATAAATTTAAATAAGTATATTTGCACAAATGCCTTTAAATTATTGAATTTAATTTTTGTGTTTCCAAAATAAGCTTTGAAATATCCTTGCGATACAATGTAATGCATTTGGAAACATAAATATGTTATTGGTATATGTGAAAAAAATCTGCTAAATATAAACTTAGCATCACGAGATATATGTTCCTGAAAAATGCTGCTTTTATCTGATGTAAATAAAAAAAATTCCCAACAGAAAAACAAACATTATTTAGAAAAGCTTAAGTTACAAGCACATATGAGGATTGATTTTATTCATTGACAAAGTTGGAAACTTTACGTGAACTTTAATTTCCTTTTTTCATCGGGAGAAGCACGTTACGTTCAAAACAAACCAAATCACCCTTAGCAAACAAAACCTGAACCATTTCTCTGTATTTTGATTGTTATCTTATTGTTCACAGTAATTCTCTATGGACAAATTGGAGAAAGAATATTTCAACCGCTTACAGGTCTGAGAATAGTAGGAATTGATAGTTGTATTGATTTATTTTTAATTTATGTTTATGTGTTCTTTCCTTTTTAAAGGAACTTTCAGAGAAATTACCATACTAGCCGTATATAGGATTAATATTTATAACAATAATGCACAAAAACATTTTTTGTCTTGTTTGCAATTATATAAATAAAAATATTACATGTAGCATAAACAAAATTAGAACTAAAAATTTAATAATTATTTTAGTTTCAAAATATTGCGTATGAACCAAATGATTGTAATTTCAAAATTTATAATAACCGATGACAGAAAACACCATAAAAATCAAACTTTCTCATTTAAAAACTTAATTAGTGTTGAATGAATAACAATTGTAAAAAAAAGATCCCGATTTTATAGCAACAAAATTCTGAGTAAGGAAAATCTACGTGCTTAAAATTCAGTTGTTTCTCATTGTTTGAAGTGCCGGAACGCAAATGCGTCATTTTTTTTTTCTCTTGACGTGCCAATGTGGCGTAATTCATTTTTTGTGACGATCCGAAAACGAAATTCGTAAAAAAAAATTCTTTGTCTCACACAACAGGTATTTTCTTCTTGTAGGGTTGGAGCACAGGAACAAAATCACCTTTATGATGAAACACAAGTTTTCCAGATGTTAAAAGAAATTATTTTCTTTCCTTCTCAAGGCACACATTTTCACACTTTCTATTGGAGCAGAAAAAAAAGAGTCGAAACGCCGGTGAAGCATTTTCATCCTTTAATTTGGACTTGTATTATGAATTTGAAGCGTAAGTTTTGAGTCAAAATTTAGGTTCCATTATGCAAAAAACCCAGACAGCTTTTGTAACATCTTAGCGATGTTATTATTGACCTTGACTTGATGAATAAAACAGTCATTAATTTTAGGTGATGCTTATTGAATGATCCTGGAACTTTTTTACCAATTGATGTTGTTCAAGCCATGACGAAAAACTTCCCTTATCCTTGGTTTACTCAAGCAGACAGAGAAAATAGGAGAAAAAGAGAGTGACGACAGCCCAATACTTCTAAAGTTACAGTCGCGAGGATATTTATTTTGTTTAATTTTTCTAACGTCATGATTTTTTAAATGATTCTTTCCATTTAAAATGAGTAAACAAACACATTTGATACTTTATCAGAATTGTGAAAGAGAAGAAAGATGAGAAAAAATAGAGAGTTATTTTAAAAAAAATATTATTAATTTATACGTATGTACGAGAATTTGTGTTAAAAATTATCCTCTTTTTCGGAACGACCCTGCTTTCACACATTAGTATTTAGAAGCCCTGCTCGGACCGATGGCAGCTTAAAAGAGGAAATATTTGATTTTTTTTATTTATATATATACCTTCTTTTAATATATATATAATAAATAAATCTACATCGCTTTATTTTTATTTTTAAATAATTAAGAGAAATTTAAACTTGAAAGATAGTTGGATTCCGAAAGGGAAGAAAAAGGGGGGGAAATAGCAAAAGGAACAATGAGGGTGAGTCAGGGATAATTAGCTGGATGGCAAAACGCACCGAACCAGAAGGGAAACCAAAAAGCCGAATGGAGTTTGAAGATATGTCACAGTTTATTTATGATGATGGGAGAGGGTAGGGGTAAAATTGACAGATATTTAGGTTTACTAGAGGGCGAGTGGATACAATTAAAGATGTCACTTGGAATTTGGACTGTTATGGGAGTTATAATTTATTACAAGATTGATATGGAAATGTGTGAATGCCTAAATTATGGGCAAAAAGAAGTTAGGCCTGAATTAAAGAGCTTTGGTGATTTAAGAGTCTATTGTAGAAATTTTCTGAATAGGAAGGAAAAATGTGTTCTGATTGGGGAAATTTTGAGATCAATATACAATACAAAATATCGAATAAACCAGGAAGCATTAGTTGAGATTCTGAGCAATTTATTTTGATGAACTTGTGTTTTATTAATGTGAGTGGCAGCTACGAGACACAAACTGAGGCCTTATAGAGAATTATGAGTCTGATGACTTGTATATAAAGGAGAAGTGTTTTTAGGAAATGAAGACACAGAGTGCCTACCTATCAGTAGATTGCAGTTATGTATTTTGGTCCAGCATTTATTAAATATTGGGGGAAGTGGTGCTTTTTAAAAGTAAGTTAGAGTTCAGGTAAAAGCCGAGATATTTAACCTCAGAGTCTCATGAAATATTATTGCTAAAATGTTTAAGTTGTTGTTTGAAGGTGCATGACTTTTTCTGAAAATAATTGCTTCTGTTTTGGGGGTGATGATTGCTATCTACCAGTAAGTAACTAAATTTTTATATTTTTTAAGGTGAGTTTGTATTTTGTGTATTAAAACATCAGTTGAGATATCTTGAGTTAGGATGGCAGCATCATTTGCAAATGGGCAAATGCTATTGTGGGGATTCTGAGAAAGTCATACGCGTGCAAAATGTATAATATGGAGAGATACTGACCCCTGTTGTAAACCTCCTTGGATATGGCGGAATTTGGAATATTCATTATTAAGTTTCACTTTAAAAGTTCTGTTTTTGTGGTAAAGTTTAAAATTAAGATAATATGAGAAGGAAAGTTGATGTGGATGAATTTATAAATAAGTCCATTGCGTCAGAGGTGGTTGAACTCTTTTTAAATATTGAGGAAGACAACCCCCCGAACATTTATTTAGAATTGAAGCCTTCGGTTGATGGTATTCACAATGAGTAGAAGTTGTCGGACAGTGCTATGGAGGAATTGAAATCCAAACTGTGAATCGGGTAGAATATTATTTTCTGTGAAATGGTCTCAATGTGTTTTAGGAAGATTATTTCAAAAAATTTTAGCGTAGAATTAAGGAGACTGATGGGACGATAATAAATGGGGAGGACATGATTTTGTCTTGCCTTTAGGGAAAGTATAATTGTAATGTTTCTATTTCTTAAGGTAATATTATAAAAGAGGGCATTTATTAAAAATTTATCTCATGAGTGTGATAATTTGAAAGGGAAATATTTGAATGCGATGTTTTGTGAATATCATCTTTTCTTGTGGCTTTCCTTTAATTTAATTTTTTTTTACTGTTGGGGATTACGAAGGACTTGCCGTTAGAATTAAAGTGAAAATCTAGATAATTTTGTGTTGTTTCTTCAACTTGTTCAATTTTTTTTATCATCATGGTTCAGTCTTTTCCTGGAATAGAATTTTCAAGGTGTTGGCAAATAGATCAGTTTTGGAAGAGTAAACAAGACTGTTATTTCTACTACGAGGAGATATACTGAAATATTATTTATCTGTTTGTAATTCATGTTATATAATTATCTTCTGAGAGGAGTTTTTTGAGTAAGGTTTCTCATTTGTTGTTGCTATGAATTTTGAT
>BMAW01028150.1:248604-274289 GCA_019974015.1 Nephila pilipes | reverse complement strand
GAATTTTCAAGGTGTTGGCAAATAGATCAGTTTTGGAAGAGTAAACAAGACTGTTATTTCTACTACGAGGAGATATACTGAAATATTATTTATCTGTTTGTAATTCATGTTATATAATTATCTTCTGAGAGGAGTTTTTTGAGTAAGGTTTCTCATTTGTTGTTGCTATGAATTTTGATATGTTCGTTAATTTGTGCTTTGAACCTATTTAATAAATATATAAATGGGGGATATTGAGTTTTTTGCCACTGTTTTTTCAGATGCAAATTTTTCTTTAATAAATTAGAGAATGTGGTGTGGAAGTCTTAAGGGGGAAGAGGTTAAATGATTTTAGAACTGCTGGGTGAGTTACTAGTTTTTGAATAGTAGCAGTAAATAAATTATGCTTTTATCAAGATCGAAAACACTGTTAATGACTGTGTTGCAATTAATGGTATTAAAAATTTCTAGAAATTGGATTCAATTAGAAGTGGTAAGGAAAAAGTTAAGGTGGAAGAATGTTAGAGAAAGAAATATCAATTACAATAGAGTTCTGGTCCCATGGGAGAACATTAATGCTTTCAATTCAGAACTTCTTTTTTTTAAGAATGATAAAATTTATGATAGAATTACTGAGTCTATTGTAAAGGACGTGATTGGGGGATCTGGGGCTTGCAAATTGGTAATTGATATCATTACAGAAATTTAAAATAATATTGCCTGACCTACTTGCCAGGTCCCTGTTTCAGATGGGGAGTTTGGCGTTAAAGTCGCCGAAAAGAATGCTAAAGTTGTTCTTCAGAAAGGATAAAGTTATTTAAGTTATTAGATAAATTAAATTTTGATTAGGGTAATAAATAGATGGTTAGGAATTAATTATTGCAATCTTTATTGAAAATAGTGGTGTTTTCAGAATGTACGGTGCTTTGTAGAACAGCATGATCAATGCTATTTTTAATTAATAATACAATGCCTCTTCCAAGATGGATGATCCTGTTTGATCTGTGTGATATATAATTAAGGATTCTGATATAATTAGAAGGGTTCTGGTACGTTATCTGATTACGATGATATCCGGGTTGTAGTCATATATGAAATAGTTAAGTTCAACTATTTTGTTTTTAATTCTGTTGGCATTCCAGCTGAAAGTAAGTAATGAAGGAGAGGGATTATTTTGTCTATTAAACGTTTAATGAAATGCTGCACTTACGAAAAATTACATTGACTCATTTTTAAATATTTTACAGTCATCAGTATTTTTATTAGCAAAAATTTGGCCTATGGAAGTAAATAGCTTGAAAGAGTATTTGATTGTGTCTAGATTGAAGGTTTTAAAGAAATTTTTTTAATGTTTCTGAAAAAAGGGAAAGAGAGAACAGTTTCCTGAGCTAGGTTGGTGTTGAGATTTGATCGTCGAGAGTTTGATTATTATTTCTTATACAAGTTCTGTAGAATTTGGTTTACAGTGACTATGGGTATCCCGTTTACAGTGATTTTAACATGGGATGGGTTAGGAATTTTTATTGCTTACCGTTGGGGTAGGCCCAATAATCTTTGTTATCATTATCCTTACCATCATCTAAATTATTTTCATCAAGATCAATATTATCAAATTCATTTTGGAGGTCAAGAAAAATCTTTAATTAAATCACACAGACAGCTTATAGAGGAGAAATAGAAACAAGGAAATTCCCGAAAAATTTTGGACACACCAGACAGGATTAGACATTTTGTCTCTTCATTAGATGTGTCCCTGAAAAACTGGTTAATTCATATACTATTCGAAGGGAATTGAACTAACAAATTTGTCCCTTTAATAAAGAGAGGTATTACTTTCTTTAGTTCCCTTAGGTAGGTAGGTCCCTTTCAAAGAGGTATTACTGTAAATATATAAGACAATTTGTTCTTATAATAGAGGTCTCCTTCTCCAGAGGTTGTACACTTATAAAATGTAATTTATTTCGAAATTCAGGTTTTATCAAGCTTTAAATAAAGGATATATAAATAAGTACCAAAATCTCAAATAAATAATGGATAATCAAAAATAAATAAAGGATATATAAATAAGGTAGTTATTTGAGTTCGAAGCTAATGAAAAATAAAAGTCCTGGATTTAAAATAATAATTAATTATTGCAAAAATGCATGAAAGGAACTATAGAGTTTTTTTGTACTACAGAAATTTATTGAAATAGTCCATAACAAAGATTTGTTTGAATGTTTGAATTTATTTTCCATGCATACATATTAAAGTCACTGATGATCATAAGTCACTTTTTCTATCATTAACAAATATCATGATTTATTTCATTTGAAAGTGCTTTTCAAGGCATCTGTATAGAAAAAAAAAGAATTTTTGTTGTCATTGATATCTTCAATACACAAGGTTTCATCGATATCTAAATGTTCTTGCATTTCAGCACTACCACTGTTTATGACACGTTCAACCAATTCATTTTCATCAGTAGTACTTGTTTCCGGCGGTTTTCGTCAAGTCGTAGGTTCGAGCTTTCATGCCACAAAAGACCTGCCGTGTAGCGGGGGCTAATGCACGTTAAATTTGTCATAGCTCAAAGTCCTTCTGTTGGCATGGTGTGGAAGTTGGGAGAGGGGGTGTCAGCTCAGGTGACGTCCTCATCACTTGATCGAGGGTGGAAATTATGAGGTCCGTCGCCAATAGCCCTCATCTTCATGTTGCTTCTAGTGTGCCGTAATAAAACCAATCAACCAACGTTCACCAGTAGTATTTTCACGGAGGGAACTCGAAACTAGAATTTCAAAGGCTGCTTTTTTTTAAAAAAAAGAATGTTCCCCATTGTTTCCTATCTTAGATCGCCCTGCGACTAGCTAAAAGTGTTTCTTTTCCCTTTTGAAATGAGTAGAAAGAATAACTGAATTTTGAGGGGTGTCAGGACCCTTAACTTTCAAAAAATGTGTCTAAAATGCTTTCTTTTGCAAACTTCTGTATCATGCATAAAAATCAACACATCACTTTTTTGTGAGTTTGAAATTGATTCATATGTGTTATTTGATAGTTAAATTTAAAATTTATTTTTTTTAAAAAAAAGTCATTGGCTGTATTTTGAATACTTTTTTTTAAGGAATATGAGTTTCACTTCACATAAGATGTGCAGTTCAAATATTATTCGAATACCACAAAAATTGCCTCAAATTAAACTTAACATTTGCTTTCAGGTGCTGAATCTATTTTATTCTCAAAATACTTATTTATTTTTTAAAAAACTGTTCAAATTTAAAAATCGTAAATTTTTAAAATTTTTAAAAACTAAACATTTTTTTTAAAAAACTAATTTAGTGCAATTACTTTAAATTTAGGTTTAGGTTCTAGAAGATAGCAATTAAAAGATATGTACAAATTTTCATCTATTTCTAATGATTGGTGCTTCATACGTTTTACATAAAATTTGGAAAAAGCATGCTTTGAGAAAAATGACTTTAAAGTTAGAAAATTGAATAATTTCATACCCACTTTAAAAGCCGATATAAAGTGCTCTCTCTCTCTCTAAGTCATTATTTTACAAACACACATTTTATATATAAAGTATTAACTTGGTTTAAGCACTTTGTTGGCCACAAATGTCATAAACAAAGCTTGTTGCAGTTGTTTCGATATTTTTGGTGTTTTGTAATATATACATATTTAAAAAATGTAACAATATTATTGACTTAAATTTCAGTTTCGGATACACAAAATCATTTTTTAAAGATACATCACCACAATCATTTATATGTAACTCATTCTACTTTATCTATCTTGTCTAAAATGTAAAAAGAAGAATAAAAAAAAAAATTCGAGAAAATATATAACGTAAAGCTAAAATTTTGAATAATTTAAAATTTATTTTATTTATTCACATAAAAAAACATTTATAATTATAAAAAAAAAATCTTAATTTTACAGTCTACAGCTACAAGCGACAATCTATCTGTAAATCTAAAAGTAATCTACACTTTTTTCCCTTCGTGACTACACTTAGCCTTTCAAATTTAAGTCACTTTGAATCTTTTCAACTAATAAGAATATCAAAAAAAAGAAGGTTGATATCAAATTATTCAGAATAATCCAAATTATATAAAAATATTATTTTTAAAAAAATCAATTTTTTGAAAGTTTTAAGGTTCTTAACATCCCTTAAGAGAAGGAAATATTATTTTCACTGCATCGCAACTTACTTTCCCCCAATGTATTGGCTCCCGTTTTCTATCTGAAAAGCAGTTTTCAAATGAGAGAGATTAACTTTTGATTTTATTGTGTTTCCTCGTCACATAACTGTCTTTCACTGAGCGCAAACTTACCTTTGAAACCACAAAAGTTTTCTTTCTAGGATTATTTCTTTTTTGTTGGGTTTTCTTTAATTCACATTGAAACTTTGTCAAGGTCAAAACTTTAAAAGCTCTTTTCTCATATCTTAAAGCGCTCATTTCAGCTGAAATTTTCTACACACGATTGTTTTGAATGACGGTACGACAATTTAATAAATTTATTAAAACTGGTTACTTAAAGAATTGAATTTTACGCCAAATTTCTCACCAAGTAGCCAAAGGGTCATCAAATCCATTGCATTCCTTATGAAGTTCACCTAGCTATTCTTCAAAATTAAATTAATTAAATTTTAACAGCGCCTCATCAACCTAGCCAGGATATGTTTTCTTTTCTTTCTTAAATTTCAATTTAAGATCGCGTTGTGTACGATTCGGAAAGAGATTGAACATAAGAGAAAAAAATCAGTTCTAACAGTTTTTGAAATTTGTAATTGAGCTAAAAAAATTTACACATATGTATTTTAGATGATAAATTTTATAAAAGTCAAATAATAAAATATAAATTACTAAAACTAATTATTGAATAAATTAAATTTGGTTCAAAGTTCCCTTTTGCTCTTAAACTTTAAGATATAAAAAATATATTAGGCAAAGTGTGAAGTTTGGAAGAAAATCCATGTTTAAAAAACTCGTTTTTTACCGGTGTTATTTTTATTACTCTATCTGAATCTTATTTTTGAATTCAGTGTTTCTTAAATAGACTGTCCCTTATTCAGAGGTACATATACTTAGGTCAATATTCAAAGGGATAGGGAGAAAACGAATTTTGCCTTAAATAGAGGTGTCATTTACAGAAAATACTACTGTATTATAACTATTTTCTTGGTTTAAGGATTTATTAAAAATTGTTTAAAATTTTTTTCTATGAAATTACAAACAAATCTTCGTGCACCACAAAGTATCGCACGATGCTTACAGAAGTATATATGAATTACATTGCAAAAGGAAAAAAAAAAAGGTAAGTTTAAGTTGAAGACTTATGAAAGATTGCGATTATTTACAAATAATTTACAAAAATAATCAAAGGCACTTCTATTGAAAACAAGCTAGTGAAACTCAGGGGACCAATCAATATTGATGTCTATAAGTACCAATTTTAGGCTTTTTCTTCCGCTGACAAATTTAAAACGTAGAAGAAGCAGATGTTCCACATTTTCCTCGCTCCCAATGCTGTAATTGCAGGAAGTCGCTGGATCCAAATTAAATCTGTTTCGATGACTTTTAAAGTTTCAATGACCAATGAGGAATTGGATCATTTTGTAATTGTTAAAAAAACTTTAGCCTGACCATCTCATTTTAATGGAATTTGGAAATCTCTTGGTTGTCCCCTTTATTTGAACTGATGTATTCTTGTTTCCACGACTCCATCATACTTCCTCTCATGACATTCATACAAAAGGATTTAGGGATTTTAACAGCCATGTTAATTTTGCTCTTGGGGGCATTCTTTGCAAGAAAATCGGCCCTCTCTTTCTTAAAAATATCCGTGTGTCGTCGAACAAATGAAAAGGCAGCCAAAATGTTTTTATCTGTTATGATTTTGAGTTGACTTTGAATCTCTAAAATTATGTTGTTGGAAGAAGAAATACATTTTAATGTCTTCAAGGAATAAAGGGAGTCGGTATAAATGAAAATGTCTTGAGACCACACTATTTTGTTCAGTGATCCATTTGATGGCGAAGTTTAAGCATAAAAGTTCAGCTACAAACACCGTGCATTCACCTCTAATTCTATATTGAAAATACTCAGATTCAATACCATTTCTGAAGACAACCAAACCTGCCATCAATTTTGCTGTCATCAGTATAGAAAATAATGAAATCATCTGTGATATTGTTGCTAAACTGGATAACATTGGTAGAGTTGTTTATGAACTGGAAGGATAGTTAAATATAAATAAATATTATTTTAATTTCATGAAATCAATCAATAAATCAAATGTAGTTTAGTGTGGTTCAATGTTTTTACGATAAAAGACATGATAACGTTCTATTGGAAGGATTGTTTAAGAACATCATTTGCACTTATGCAGGTAAAAATTTTAAAATTTTTAAAGTTAAAATTATTTAATAATCTATATAAACACATATAGATCCCTTTCAAAACATTTCATTAATTTAAATTGATTTAAATGAAGTTTGTATCCTTTGTTTGTGCCTTCATTTTTTATTGGTGGAACTGCTATTCTGGATTAGGATTTTACCTTATATTTGGTTTTATACCATTTTGTTATAAAGCTATTGACTAAAATGTGATTGTTGGTTCTGTAATATCAATATAAAGTTGCTATTACTCATGCCTGACACATTATTAGACTTACTTCATGTCCATTTTTGAATGTATTTTCTTCATTGTTTTCTCTTGAGATATATTTCTAGGTATTGATACTGTTTTTATATTTTGAACTTTATAGTAATTTTTTTTAATTATTGGCTTTAATTTTTTATTGCTTAAACGCTTAAAAAGTATTCTTGAATATTCCTTAATATTACATTTTCATCAATTAAATGATTTTTTTTTAACTTATAATGTTTTGCTTCAAATTTTAGATAATTTAATTTTAAATGTAACGTTTTAAGGTTACTATATAATTATTATAATTTAGTAATTCAGGCAATTCATATTATAGTAATTAATTTAGATTTTTTTTTTCTTATTAGCCATAATGTGTAATTTATTATGAATTTGTATACGTACATGTTAATAATCATGCCCATTTAATATAAATAATTATGTTATATATATATATATATATATATATATATATGTGTGTGTGTGTGTGTGTGTGTCATTTGTTCATCATCATACCTGTGGCCGCGGTAGCCTAGAGGTCATAAACAAGGACTCGTGGCTGACAGTTTTCGGCGAGTCGTGAGTTCGAGCCTTTATGCCCACTAAAGACCCGCCATGTAGCCGGTTCGTTAAACATGTCGAGTCTCAAAATTCATTCTTCCGTTCATTATACTTATACTTAGGTACAAGTTCATTATACTTCCGCTTTTCCATAATGGGTAAATCTGAATCGCTTTCGTTACTAACATCTGATTCTTTATCACCAGTAGTAGCGAAACTATTTTCTGTTGCTGTTGTACAAAGCTTACTAGTTTTTAACCACATATCCATTATTCCTAGGTCAGTATAAATAACAAATAAATAATGAGAGTTATCAATCATGATATAAAAACAAAATAAATAATCCCTTGTTCGCTTGTGAGTGACTGTCTTTAAGAGACAGAATGAGGTTAATATAACTAATATATTTGGTTTGGTTCGGTAGTACGGGTAGTAGTGCAACCCTAGGGTCGGCTTTATCTTAAGCATCTTTGGAAACAAGCAAGGAGAGGCAAAACTAACGGGTGAATATTTTTCTCCCATTCACTCCCATTCAGACTTATTAGAACTTCTCAATCTAAAACATGTACTGAAAATGCGCAAAAATGTTCCGAAAAGGAATTTCCGGAATCGTCTAGGATATCACAATTGCTACTCTTATGATGTTTAAATTGCAATTCGCATTCAAAGAACAAATCTAAAGTTCCTAACTGTCAGACGGTGGTCATCATCATCAGGTCGAGATGCTGCATTTCGAATAAATCCACACAGAGTCAAGGAAATCACTCTATTGACATCAATTACTTTTAATTTAACTTTAAGAAGTCACAACACAACAAACATTAACTATTAGTAAATATCCTAATTCGCAGGCATAACAAATTCACTGACATAGTTCGCTTTCAACATCTTCCATCTCTCACTCAGAACTAACTAGAACTCTTTTTTTTCCCTTTTTAACATTTGGCACCTTGCGCCCTCTATCATTAGTTTCAACACACTGCCCCCCGAATGACCAAGGGGTTCATTCAAATTTTACAATTAATGACATATTATACAAATAATGTTCTTACATCAATGAAACAATTTTATAAATTTACAACAATCAACAATTTTACAAATATGAATACAAAAAACAAATGACAAAATATACCTGCATACAATTTCCAAACGATAATATTTCTTAAATCTCAATACTTGAATACTGTATACAATTCTGCATACTAAAAATAAAAATCTAGATTAATATACATTTAAAGACAAACATATTTATTCATTTATTTCGAGATTGTATAACAGTTGTACAGGTCTTTTAAGGACGGATGTATCTGTTTTTACTTCACACGATCTAATCTTACCATCTCTGCCAGGAAATGTAGTAACGACTCTACCTAACTTCCAAAAATGTCTAGGAAGCTTATCGTCATGAATGAATACGATATCATTTTCTTTAAGCTCTCTAATTTTACCAGAAGGTTTAGTACAATGTAAGGATCGTAACAGTAAAAGGTATTCCTTTTTCCATTTAGTCCAAAACATATTAATTAATATTTCGCGATAATTAAATCTTTTAATTAGTTTTTTCGATTAATAAATTTGGAATCAAAATTAAGCCTGGCAAAAAGTAGGCTATTGACCCTGTGACCTAAGAGCAAATGTGCTGGAGTTAGAGCCACAGGTTCATGAATTTCTGAGAAAACATAAGTTAGTGGACGTGAGTTAAGTACACTTTCAATTTCAATAATTAGAGTCTCTAATTCTTCTCTAATCAAAGTAGTTTTTCTTAAAGTTTTTCGCAATGCAAGTTTTATTGAACCTATCAGTCGTTCATAAAAACCACCCCACCAAGTAGCTTTTTCAGCTATATAACTCCGCTGAATCTTGTGGTAAGCGTAAAAATCTTTAATTGTCGGATGGCTTATAAGAGCCCATAAGTTTTTTAGTTCCAGTTAAGATCACTTAAAAGTTCGAGCATTGTCCGTCAAAACTTTAGAACACAAACCACGACGAGCAATAAATCTTCTTAACGGTAATAGAAATGTTTCTGTGGTCAAACTGTCAGCGACTTCTAAGTGGACAGCTCTCGTCACTCCACAGGTAAATAACACAATGCAGTGCTTATTTTCACTGTCTTTCGTATAAATTGGTCCTCCGAAGTCAATACCAACCATAGAAAACAGTGGTGACTGTTCTAATCGAATAGCTGGTAAAGAAGCAATAACCTGTATACCTGGTGATGCACTGTATCGCTTACATACTATACATTTTCGCAACATATTTTTAATAGTTTGTCTTCCTCTAATTAGCCAATAATTTTCACGAATTTCCATCAAAGTCTCGAAAATTCCACCGTGGAACACTTTGCTGTGAGCGTCATACACTAACAAATTCACAAATTCATGTTTTGTAGGGATAATAACAGGATGTTTCATCAGGTACGTGGACTTTGATTTTTGAAGTCTTCCACCTACGTGAATTATCTTACCCTCATCAAGGAAGGGATTCAATTCTAATATCGAATAAGTATTTGAAATTGGTTTTCTTTGTTTTAAGCAAAACAGTTCTTCAGCGAAGACTTCTTTCTGTACCAATTTTATCCATAATTTTTCCACACCATCGAGTTCTTCAGCACTTAATTCATTGGATCTTTTAATCTCATTTTTTTGCATTATAGATGAATCAAAGTACCCAGCTAGTAACACGAATTAATTTTCGCGAGTTACTATACTTCATCAAATCTATAGCTGACATCAAATTCGTTTGAACTTCACAAGCAAAGGAGGATATGTCATTTAATTTATTTAGCTTTTCACAATATACATCTGGAGAATTTTCACAAGATACTTCTGGAAAAGTATCATGCATGGGCCCTGTTGGCCACTCTTTTTACGTTAGTCGAAGCCAATCTGGACCTTTAAGCCAAACTGGGTCAGATATAAGCTTTTCTGCAGTTGATCCTCGAGAAACATAATCTGCGGTATTATCAATACCTCTACAATGGTACCAATTAGCGGGATCCGTTCAATCCTTGATTTCTGATACTCTGTTTCTTATGAATTGTTCCTTTTATCCAATGAAGAGTGATTAAAGAATCGCTCCACAAATAAACTTCATTAACTGGTAACAACAATGTTGTTTTTAAATGCCTGCAAATTTTCGCAGCTACTACAGCTCCTAGCAATTCAAGTCGAGGTAGTGTTAACCTCTTAAGAGGTGCTATTCTTGATTTTGCTGTAATGAAACTAGTATCAATAATACCATCGCTTCTCACGTAACGAATATATGATACAGCTCCGAACGCTCTAGGGCTTGCATCGGAAAAAATATGAAGTTCGAGTTCTTTAGCCAACTCAAATGGAAAGGAAAAATACTTTCTTTCAATCGTTAAGTTTTTCAATATATATATACCTGAGCAAACCAATTTTCCCATTTATTTCCAACTCTGTGGATAATTCATCGTCCCATCCTAGTCCTATTTCCCGAATTTCTTGCATCAATAATTTAATGACTACTATAAATTATGAAGCAAAATCAACTAGATCAAATATCTTAGATGCAGTTTGAAGAACACTACGCTTAGATTTCTACAAATCCTCAACCATGTTAAGAAGAGGTTGTACATCTAACTTAAAAGTGTCTTCTACGGTATTCCAGATTTTTCCTAATACCTTTATAGGATGTTCGTTTGACTCCCTCGCCTCAGATATGCCTCTTTTACGTCAATAAACTCCTCAACTCATTTGAATTCTCGTTTTAAATTTATTGAAATTCATGTTCATGCTTTAAGTATTTCTACAGTGCTCTGAGAAAGGTTTAAAGCTTTTTCGAATATATTGCCACCGTAAAAGAGATCGTCTACATATAGAGATGAATTAAGCATTTAATAAGTTTCGCGAAACTCCTGATCCTGATTATATTTTCGAATGTGGAACTTAATAGTCGATGCAAGTATGAAAGGGCTCGATGTCACCCCAAAAGGCACGCGAGTCACTCTCAAAATTTTGAACGATTCCGAATCATTTTCATTTGGAAACCAAAATATCTTAAATAATCTCTATCCTTTTCATCAATACCGATGGTGAAAAATGCTCCCTGAATATCACTACTAAAAGCATATTGATATTCGCGAAATTTTAAGAGAACATCTAAAATACTAAGGTTCAAGGTTGGTTCTGAAGATAAACAATCATTTACAGATTTGCATTCTTTTCCCTTTGATGACGCATCAAAGACTAATCTAACTTTCGTAGTCTCCTTATCAGATCTAACTACAGCAGAATGAGGCATGTAATATGAATTATTTCGCAAATCAGAAGCGCACTCCTCAACAATATTTAAATTTAAATGTTCTTGAACAATGTTCTTATATTCATCATAAACACATTTGTTACCTTTCATTTTATTAATTAAATTATCAAACCTACCTTTTGATATGGAAAAATTATTCCCCAAATAAAAGGGCACCTCATCCCAAAATAATTTAGTTTGATATTTTCCATCCTTAAATTCCAAATTACTTTCGAATTTAGAAATAAATTCTTTATCAAATTTAGAACTATCATTATATGAATCATCTATCCCCATTGCATCTAATTTCCAAAAACGTGTAAGTTTTCATTCAATGCACCGCAACATTAGAAGTTCATAGTGCAAAATTCGTGACTGCAATTTTGTCCGAATTGTGAAACGCGACCTTGAACTATTTTTCCAAATAATGTATCAATTAAATATAAAGATTTGTTTAATCGTTCTTTATCCCCTAAATGAATATCCGAAAAGTATTGTGCTCCAATAAGTAAGCCTATCTCACCTCCACACAATTCATTTATATTCGATATTTGAGAATAATTATTCTTGAGTACTCTCATTAATTTATTTGTTGATATTTTCATAGGAGAATTGGAAATTATATCTGTCAGCAGTGCTTCAATAAGGATTTTCTTTTCAGGGTCACGGGGATTGCAAATGCTGATCTGTACGACATTATACGTCTTGTTTATAGGTTCGCGAGAACCGAAAGTATAAACTAATAAACCTTCATGTCTAATGATAGGTAATTTTAATTCTTCAGCTATTTCCTTTTTTAAAAAGGATCTCTGAGATGCATTGTCAAGAATTATATTTATTTTTTTCTTACTTGAACTATTTAATATCACAGCTGTACATGTTTCAAGTAAAACCTTGCTACTTTCGTTAAGTGTATTTACGACCTTTGAAGTCAAAACACTCTGCGTTTTTTCAGCCTGGCTCTCGCCTTCCTTCTAACTCTACTGGGGGAAAGGAAACGGTAGGATTATCGCAAATTAATTCACTGTGCTTACGCTTGCATTTTTTACAGATTACTTTTGTCTTACGAAACTTGAATATATGCTCCTTTGAAAGACACGCAAAACAAATGTCATTTTTTCTTAGGGATAATTTTCGCTGTTCAATTGATAAGGGACAAGAAATGGAATCATGTTCATTTACAGGGTCTACGCAAAATATACATTTTTTGACATCAACTACAAATGCCGAAGTGGAAGGAACATTGTATTGAAATTTCTTTTTCCCACTATTTTCTATTTTGTTTGTTTTAATTGCTCCGATATTTTGATTGGATTTTTCAAAAATTTAAATTTTGTTTCTTTTCGTGTTTCCGCATCTTTAGAGCTAAATTCTTTGATTAAATGATCGTTCTTTTCACGACACTGTATTTCTACTTTTAAAAATTCTAATAATTCAGAAATTTCGTTTTCGTTTTTGGAATGAGTTCTGTGAGTGAATTCTAACGATAAATCCCTGGGAATTGATTTTAACAACACAGGATACAATAAGCAACTGTAATTGTTCGGATTTATACCGTTATTTATTAAACCTCTAATGTGCGTTTCACTTTCCGACAAAAGCTTACGCAACCCTATTTTATCGTAAGACTTTCGCACTGTACTCAGATTCAGGAGTCTAGACATATGCGCATCTATGATTATATCTTTTCGGCCAAATCTTTCTTTTAGTATGTTTAACCCTACCTCATAATTTTCCGATCTTAACGCCAAACCTCGTATAGCTATTTCAGCTTCATTAGTTAAATACGATTTTTAATAATTAAACTTTTCTACTTCGTTAAGATTCGAATTTTTATGTATCGCTTCTTCAAATTGAGAATAAAATTCGTTAAACTTTAATATATTTCCATCGTACTGAGGTATCTGTAAGCGAGGAAGTTTTACAATAATAATTTTGTTCTCGACACTTTTATCAATTATATTAATTTTCTTCCTGGTTTCGTTTTCTCTCTGGCACATGATTTTGTTTGCACGTACTTCCCACGTAATGATGTGATCTTTATATTCCTGTTGTTTTTCGATTTCCTTTTCAACTTCTTCGAGATTACATGATTCAAGAATCGCACTATCATAATTTGCTACGTTTGTTTCTTTATCTAGCAGTTTCGCTAAGAGTTCGTTTATTATATCAATTGACTTTTCCTCTTGATGCAATTCATTTTCTATTAATTTAATAGTTTCGGTTGTCGTCCGTCTGACAGTGGATCTAGCCTTTTTTAGAACTACAATATTCATTTCAACAAATTAAATATTCAGAAATCAGTTCGCTATTTATCTTAATACTGAATTTTCTGAGTTCGCAATAATTTGTTTCGTTCACTATTTATCTAAAGGTCTGGTCCCGGGTTTCGGCACCAAAATGTTTAAACTGAAATTCGCATTCAAAGAACAAATCTAAAGTTCCTACCTGTCAGACGATGGTCATCATCATCAGGTCGAGATGTTGCATTTCGAATAAATCCACACAGAGTCAAGGAAATCACTCTATTGACATCAATTACTTTTAATTTAACTTTAAGATGTCACAACACAACAAACATTAACTATTAGTAAATATCTTAATTCGCAGGCATAACAAATTCACTGATATAGTTCGCTTTCAACATCTTCCTTCTCTCACTTACTCAGAACTAAACATAACTTTTTTTTTCCTTTTTCACATTTGGCGCCTAGCGCCCTCTATCGTTAGTTTCAACATATGACTCTCATAAAATGCCTTAGGTTTCAGCGGAACCTAGGTTGAAGATCTCTGGGACAGAGGGTAACGCGTTAAATAGTTCGGGCTGTGACCATAAAAGGAAATGAAACGGGGTTAAAATTTTAAGGTTGGGTGATTTCTTTTTGAGGAGATAGTAACTATTAAACGTTATATGCGAATATGTAAGGCGAGAAAACAAGGATTAAATAGTAAGTAGAATCTGATTTATATATATATATATATATATAATGGGTTTAACTTAATTCCCATTAATTTCTCACTTAAATAATTTACTTACAATTTAATTTACTAAATTTTCCCATTCTCTAATTTAAACGATAATACTCATTCGTATTTCCTGATACAAATCCTATTCATTTCAATTATTTCAATCACGCGTTCTAAAAAATTCGTTGACAATGCTCTCTTCTCACGGAACAGACCTGTAGGGATGATCCCTACCAGACTTTAAGTCTATACTTGTCTTCCCTGGAAGTCCCTTAATTTAGACCTTGTGGACTCTGACATTTAATTGAATTTTCCCTCATATAAATAGCAAAACACAGCGAAAAACGCCCTCTTCTTATACTCCTCTCATTACCTTACTGCTGTTCTCTTACGCTCGTCCTCTCTCTCTCTCTGATCATTTGAGATTTGTATGGTAATTTCGCTTCAGCCATTGGTGGCCGAAGCCCGACTAAAGTCTGTTACAATATGGAAATAAAAGTATTTCGGCCATGTATGGAATGATTCATTAATATTGAACAAACGATAAAGTAAATATGTTACATTTAGCCGGTAAGATATTTACACACACACACACACATTTATATATATATATATATAGAAGTATGCTTCGTTCATCAATACCGATGGTGAAAAATGCTCCTGAATATCTACTAAAAAGCATATTGATATTCAGAATTTTAAGAGAACATCTAAAATACTAAGGTTCAAGGTTAGTTTCACGAAGATAAGCAATCATTTACAGATTTTGCATTCTTTTCCTTTGATGACGCATCAAAGACTAATCTAACTTTTCGTAGTCTCCTTATCGAAGATCTAACTACAGCAGAATGAGGCGCATGTAATGAATTATTTCTTAAAATCAAGCGCACTCCTCAACAATATTTAAATTTAAAATGTTCTTGAACAATGTTCTTACCTCTTCATATAATACATTTGTTACCTTTCATTTTTATTAATTAAGAATTATCAAACCTACCTTTTGATATGGAAAAATTATTCTAAATAAAAAGGGCACCTCATCCCAAAATTTAGTTTGATATTTTCCATCCTTAAATTCCAAATTGCTTTCAGATTTAGAAATAAATTCTTTATCAAATTTAGAACTATCATTATATGAATCATCTATCCCATCATCTAATTTCCAAAACATTTGCAGATTTTCCATTCAATGCACCACAACATTAGGAAGTTCATAGTGCAAAATTCATGGCTACCAATTTGTCCGTTCCAATGACGCGACCTTGAACTATTTTTTCTATATTATATGGAAATTAAATATAAGATTTTGTTTAATCGTTCTTTATCCCTAAATGAATATCAAAGTAGTAGTACTCCAATAAAATAGCCTATCTCACCTCCTTTAATTCATTTTATGTTCGATATTTGAGAATAATTATTCTTAGTGCTCTCATTAATTTGTTGTTGATATTTTCATGGGAGGTGGAAGTCATATCTGTCAGCAAGTGCTTCAATAAGGATTTTCTTTCAGGTCACGGGGATTGCAAAATGCTGATCTGTACGACATTATACGTCTTGTTTATGGGTTCGCGAGAACCGAAAGTATAAACCATAAACCTTCGTAATCTAATGATGAGTGGTACAATTCTTCAGCTATTTTCCTTTTTTAAAGGATCTCTGGTCACATTATCTGAGAATTATATTTGTTGTTTTTTTCTTACTTGAACTATTTAATATCACAGCTGGCCGCATGTTTCAAATGGTACACTACTTTCGTTAAAGTGTATTTTACGACCAGCAGTCAAAAAGCCTCTGCGTTTTTCAGCCTGGCTCTCCCTTCTTCTAACTCTACTGGGGGGAAAGGAAACGGTAGGATTATCATAAAGTCAATTCCTGTTATACGCTTGCATTTTTACAGATTACTTTTGTCTTGCAAACTTGAATATGCTCAGCACAGAAAGACACATAAAATAAATATGCATTTTTCTTAGGGATAATTTTCGCTGTTCAATTGACAAAAGGGACGAAGAAATGGAATCATCATTCATTACAGGGTCTACGCAAAAATATACATTTTGACATCAACTACAAATGCCAAGTGGAAGGAACTTTATGATGTAATTTCTTTTTTCTGCTATTTTCTATTTTGTTTGTTTTAATTGCTCCCGATATTTTGATTGGATTTTCAAAAATTTAAATTTTGTTTCTTTTCGTGTTTCCGCATCTTTAGAACTAAATTCTTTGATTAAATGATCGTTCTTTTCACGACACTGTATTTCTGCTTTTAAAATTCTAATAATTCAAATTTCGTTTTCGTTTTTGGAATGAGTTCTGTGAGTGAATTCTAACGATAAATCCTGGAATTCAGTTTTAACACAGGATACAATAAGCAACTGTAATTGTTCGGATTTATACCGTTATTTATTAAACCTCTGATAGTGCGTTTCACTTTCGACAAAAAGCTTACGCAGCCTATTTTATCGTAAGACTTTCACTGTATAGATTCAAGTCTAGACATATGCGCATCTATGATTATATCTTTCAAGTAAATCTTTCTTTAGTATGTTTAACTTCCTCATAATTTTCAGAATCTTAACGCCAAACCTCGTATAGCTATTTCAGCTTCATTAGTTAAATACACGATTTTAATAGTCAAGCTTTTCTCTTCACTAAGATTCGAATTTTATATATCCTTCTTCAAATTGAGAAATAAAAATTCGTTAAACTTTAATATATTTCAAATGGTACTATATGAGAGTATCATATGTGAGGAGTTTACAATAATAATTTCCCATTCTCGACTTACTTTTATCAAATTATAATAATTTTCTTCCTGGTTTCGTTTCTCTCTATTTTGCATGATTTTGTTTTGTCTTCACGTAATAGTCTTGATCTTTATATTTTCACAATTGATTTTCGATTTCCTTTTCAACTTCTTCAGATTATGATTCAGAATCATACTATCATAATTTGCTACGTTTGTTTCTTTATTAATTAGTTTCGCTAAAGAGTTCGTTTATTATATCAATTGACTTTTCACTCTTGAGAATTGCAATTCATTTTCTATTAATTTAATAGTTTCGGTTGTCGTCCGTCGACAGTGGATCTAGCCTTTTTAGAACTACAATATTCATTTCAACAAATTAAATATTTCAGAAATCAGTTCGCTATTTATCTTAATATGAATTTTCTGAGTTCGCAATAATTTGTTTCGTTCACTATTTATCTAAAGGTCTGGTCGGGTTTCGGCTTTTAAAATGTTTAAACTGAAATTCGCATTGAAGAACAAATCTAAGTTCTACCTGTCAGACGATGGTCATCATCATCAGGTCGAAAGAATCTGCATTTCGAATAAATCCACACAGAGTCAAGAAATCCTCTGTTGACATCAGTACTTTTAATTTAACTTTAAGACCTTCACAACACAACAAACATTAACTATTAGTAAATATCTTAATTCGCAGGCACATAACAAATTCACTGGTATAGTTCGCTTTCAACACATCTTCCTTCTCTCACTTACTCAGAACTAAGCATAACTTTTTTTTTCCTTTTTTCACATTTGGCCTAGCGCCCTCAACAAAACAGTTTCAACGCTATAGCAGCTCTCACATAAAATGCCTTAGATTTCAACGGAACCTGGGTTGAAAGATCTCTGGGACAGAGAGGAGGTAACGCGTTAAATAGTTCGGCTGTGTGACCATAAGGAAATGAAAAAGAGCAGGTTAAAATTTTAAGGTTGGGTGATTTCTTTTTTGAGGAGATAGTAACTATTAAACGTTATATGCGAATATGTAAGGCGAGAAAACAAGGATTAAATAGTGGTAAGTCTGATTTATATGTATATATATATATATATATAAATGGGTTTAACTTAATTCTGGTAATTCTCACTTAAAATAATTTTACTTACAATTTAATTTTACTAAGTTTCCCATTCTCTAATTTAAACGACCAACACTTTCAATTCGTATTTCCACATTACAAATCTATTCATTTCAATTATTTCAATCGCGTTTACAAAAAATTCGTTGACAATGCTCTCTTCTCACGGAACAGACCTGTAGGGATGATCCTACCAGACTTAAGTCTATACTTGTCTTCCTGGAAGTCCCTTAATTTTGAACCTTGTGGACTCTGACATTTAATTGAATTTTCCTCATATAAATGGCAAACACTGACGGCGAGAAAGGCGCTTGTCATATTTCAGCTTATACTCTCCGTTTGCCTTTAACAACGGTTTATCTTTGCGATAGGTCATATATGCTCTTCATCACGGTCGTTTTGAGTTTGTGTGAGTGATTTTCGCTTCCGGTACGGTGGCAGAAGCCCAGACTAAAGAGATCTCTGTTACCGTATGAATGCAAAGTATTTTTTTAAGAGCCATGTATGGACCAGTTCGTTAATGATTGAGGACAGGCGATGATGGAAGTATGTTGCGTTTGGCCGATTGAAGATGTTTGCACGCACACACACGTTTGTAACAATAATATGCACTGTAATATTATGTGTGCAATCTATAATAATAACCAACCATGTATGTAATATGTATGTATATGTCTCATATGTAGCAATAATAACAATATAATATGTATATGCAATATGTATGTAACAACCAGCAATATGTAATACAGTATGTATAATATGTATGTATATACCAGTAATAATATGTATAATATGACTATGTAATAATAATAATAATATTATTATATATATACAGAAATAATAATATGTATGTGTATATGTACCCAGTAATATGCCGCCGCCGCTGCCTGCAGCGCGCGCGCCGCGCGCGCGCGCGCGCGCCGCGCCTTGCAGCGCGCGCGCGCGCGGGCAAAAGCGGCGCGCGGTAGCGTGGCGGCAGATCTTCTCGGAATGGATAAATACAGTTCTGTATGTGTATGAGAATATTATACCATTCTTCACTGCAAAAGAACGGTAAGCGGATTCGAATAACGTGTTGGCGGTGGATAGCAGAACCGCACTTTCCGTTTAATGTAGACCACAAAGGTTCGATAATATTCGGAGTCTGTGATGACTGCTTGTGTTGGCCAGGAGATAGAATAAATCCTCCTCGTGCTCGAGAAAACAGTCCTGAGACAATGTAAACTGTGAGAACAGGGGCTGTCGTCTTGAAGGCACCATCACCATCGGGGAACAAAGTTTGTACCATGGGATGAACTTGATCTGCCAAAATGTTCACATAGAATGCTTGGCAGTCATGCTGACAGTTATCATAGGGCCAGCAGAGAACACATTAACTGGCTGCTAAAACCATAACAGAACCCCCGCCATGTTTCCACTCTTGGCAACAAGCAGTCATATTATAGGCTTGAGATGGCGTTTTACTCCAGGCGTAAACTCGGCAGAAGTGGGAAGCAATGTGAAAGACTCGTCAGACCATATTTTACCTTCCCCTGCCCTATAGTCAGGCTTTGTAAACTTTTCCGCTTTTCCTGTACGGGCACATCACTGGTGGGTGGCTTCTCAATTACAGCACATTAGAGATTCCTGTTTGTAGGCTCCCTTCTAATTGTTTGGTACTCACCGGGGTTTCTGTAACACAACATTCATTTCAGCAGTAACTTTTTTTTGCGGCTCTGGTCTTGTATTTTCGTCACAGTGCCTTAATGATCGTCTGTCACACGATCCTCCAGCTACCACTTTTCGTCCGCGCTGTGATTTAGCCAGATGATGTTTTCAGCACTTTCAAATATGCGGATAAATCTTCGATACGCTACCTATTGAAACCCTTCGGCTTACCTCGGCTACGCTTGGCAGGAGAGCACCTACCTTGCGTGCTCAACAGATTTTGCCCCACGGTCGAGTCTGTTAATGACGCAAAATACGTGACAGCCTCACATAACAGTACTCCAGAACCAAACAGCTGAGCTGTTTTAGCTTTGTTTACCCGAGTTGTATAGGTGGCGTTAGTAGTCAAAACATACAGCATACACCTACATATTTCATTAAAATCATTTCTTTTCAAACATGCATTTTACAAAGTGTTTTCCATATTTTTGTCCACCCCTGTATATATATATGCATATATATATATATATATATATAGATATATGCTGCTATATATATCATTATTCCATACATTATTATCGCTTTCATTATTTGGCGGAAAAAATAAGAAAAATTGGTGTTTTCATATTTTTTACCTTAGAGTAAATTGCATAAATCAGATTGTTTTTTAGTTTCAAAAGCATGCAACGCCGAAAAATCAAAATTCTGATTATTTTAATGATTAAATATTCTAGTAAAGATTTATTTTACAACTTTAATTTCCAGGCGTAATCTTTCTTTTCGAAAAGTGTCGACAAAAACGATGCAACAATAATTGTTTTGTTATTTTTTAACCCTACCCACTATTATCTTTGACTCATTTAATGACTCCTTAGTATCGCCGTAATCAGAAATAGTTCAAATTCTTATAATTAAGCAAAGAATATATAAGTTGCAAGTAGCATACTTACTCTGATGTGATACCGAAAGAACATTTATAAAGATTGTTTTGTTTTAAAAAAATAACAAGAAAAAATATTTTGGTTCATTTTAATGATGTTATTACTTCTCATGTATTTAGAACGGAAAAAATACGTTCCCAAATTCCTAAAATTTTCTGCCCAGAGTTTTTCAAAGACTCTTAATTTCTTTTAATTATATGAGAATTTACTTCCATTGATATACATAATATAAATTTCGCCTTAAGAAAGCCACCATTAATGGATAAAATATGCAACATTCTGTTCGAGAAGACATATGGTTTCAGAAGAGTTCATTCTTTCTCAGAAATGGAAATTATTTTACAACTAGAACAAAACTCATAAAGCGATTCTCAATGTAATGTTATGTTGAAAGAGAGTTCGAGTATCCTCCCCATAAAGCTGTCTCAAAATCACTTTGTGTGTACTGCTAAAAAGTGGTTCCTTCTACCAAACTCATGATGTGATGTTTTAATTAAAATGAATTACGCTTCTTTTATTAAAGTATTTGAGCAGATCCGTAACAGAACACGTAACTTTAGCAGTTATGAGGAGAATGTTTTCCTTAATCAAAGGAATGACTTTTCTGTTTCCCAAAAAGAATATCAACTTTAACCATGCCTGGCGATGGTCACAGATGGAGAAGGAATTAGTGCGTGTGGCTGACACACTTGGGACGAAGAATGCTTCAGCAAAAAGTAAAAAAAACAATTAAAAAAAATCTCGGTGCATTGTTAAGCGTTTGAAAATCATAAGAATCCATTTCTTGAATATATCAGCAAATAATCGTGGAAAAATGAAACAAAAAATATATCAGAAAAGTATTCAATAAAAACTTTCTATCTATTAAATTAAATTTAAAAAAAAACATAGCTCTATTTTCCCTTCAGGCAGAACTTATTTTTATTTATGTACTTTTTTCCACCAATTTTTTCTTACCATTGCACGAATTCTTTTCTCTGTTAAAAGCAACCTCTTGCTGTGCGATTTCAAAAGTAATGCTATTGCCTACATTATTTTTTAATTTGCTGACAATCTTTAAATTTAACTCTGTATTTCTTTCTTCATAAATAGTTTTGGTGAAAAAGAATTAAGAGTTCACCAAATTATATTTTATTTATGTTACTTAATTTTCTTTCAAATCAAAAGTTTTCCCCTTCTTTCTTTATTTTTCTTTGCTTGGTTTACAAAGTGTCCGTCGTTTCGTTTCCATGACTGGCATTAACCAATGTCTGCCAAAGATGTGATATTTTCTAATATTGAGGAAATAAGAATTCTTACATGTGATGATTCAATTGGTTTACAGAATGCCAAGCTGCACAGGTTTTCTGAAAGAGATTCAAATATTTGACATATACTATATATATATAACATCTGTTTAATAATGATTTTCAAGCTTATCTCTGTTTCTATTAAAACTCCTCAATAAATGTTTTATTCAGAAATTGCTAAAATGTGTTTTATCATTAATTATGTATTAGTGATTTTTTAGTAAATGTGAATGAATTTGTTACAAATAATCTTACTTTCTGGCAACTCAAAGTGCAGTCAATGTAGTAACAGTCACTAATAAACGTTTATGTATCGTGTATGCATTTAGTTGGCGTTTCTCCAAATTAATGAAAAATTGAAAAAAATTAAGAATTAAAAACATTTTTTATCTTACTGGTGAGCATCTTTGTGTGCAAATTAAAATGCTCTATTTAGGAAAAGTAGATGAAAATAGACACTACATTCGGTGATGATACTAAAAAAAATATTGTGTACCGTCGTAGCACGTGGACTCCCTGTTGGCCTTCTTTTCATGATCAACAGGTTTGACCCCGATCCGTCTCTTAGCGGTAGCTGATGCACGTTAAATCTGGTCGAGGTCCCAAGTAATCTGTTGGCGTGGTATGATTTGGAGAGATGCCAACTCTGAAGTGTCGGCTTCATCACTGGAACGAGACTCACAATTACGAGGATTCATTGGCAGTCTCATGTTCCTTTTCGGTAATGACGTAAATAAAGCAATCATTATAAAAAAAATTAATGGTATCATACATTTTTTTTTTCGGTTTTCCTTTCTTGATTGTTGTATTAATGCAGGGTATAAAAGAAATAACTTTACTTTGTTGAAAAGAGTAAATTGTTTGTTTTCAAACAGCATAAAACAAAAAATAAAGAGATCGAATAGAACATAGCCTTAAAAATATCGTACAGATGTAGGTGAAAAATATTTTTCAAAATTAATATGTTTTTAAAATTATTGCATCCCTCATAGTTTAATTTTAGATATTTAAGTTCCGTTCACTTTTCTCTTTTCATAATTTCAGGTATTTTCAAAATGTCTCGTGCGTGACAATGTCTTGAACTGATCTTCACTCAACCTGTGAAATACACAGCTCTTTTTTTTTCTAAACTTAGAAAACCAATATTCAAGTATTTTATGAATATAACCAAATTTTTTAGTAAAGCTCAATTAATTGTCTTGCCTACTTACAAAGAGGAATCTCAGTTTATTGTGCAAGTGGTTGAAGCGACTTTTCCCAGTGCTTAATAAAATAAATAACATACATAGTTAAAATAAATAACTCTTAGATTATCTATTCCTTATTATTTACCAGCCGCTTTTTTGGTGCCATAAATAAAAACTTCTTTTCACGGTCTTTTCATTGTTTATTTTTCAAGGTCGGCTTAATAAAAAATAATTACAAATTCTGCTGTATATTCATTAAAATAAATTTGAATTACACAAGACAGGTAAATTCCAAAACATATATCTGTTGCGAACCTAGGCCAAAACAAAATTTGGGTACCGGAGCAAATCAGTTCCGAGAAACACTTATCTGCAACGAGAACCTGCGGCAGCCCGATGCTTTTAAAACACCAAAAGGACAAAAGCTAGCATCCATCTGGCCCCATGGTCTACCTCCAGAATCTCCTCTGCCTCAAATGCCATGCAGATGCGAAAACAAATGGCATTGACATTCAGCATTCCATAGGCGCAAGGCGCAGAGCGCTCCAGCTTCATCTGAAACATTTGGCTAAGTCCTTTGGACCGTAAAATTTACGTGAAATTTCTTGCGGGTGGAATTGCGGAAGTAGAGATGAAAGTTCTTGAATAGGCGGTGGTAGAGCGCGCAGCTGGCGCCATCTATTAACGGTGTAGTATGTGCCCGAAAATTTGGATTCCATGAGAAAAAAAGCCAATCTTGCAGTAGGTGAAGAGAAACGACTGCGATTATGCGTATTTCTTCACTTTTAGAGATAATGCGCTTCTAAGATGGCGGGTACGGTTTTGCTTGTCCTTTGCATTTTAGATTTTATGGGAATTTTGTAAGCAGTCTAGAATGATTAAAGATTTCCGGCAAAACTTTGAGTTGTTCAATGGCTTCAAAATGTTGTTGAAAGATTTTCTGGTGACTTTTGCATTATGTTGTGGGATTTTCTTTAGATTTTTTGATGAATTGGGTTTTCGTCCGTTTGGGGCGCCATCTGTTGGTTTGATTTTAAAGCATTTGCAAAAGTGTAATCTTCACGAACAGTATTTGTTTAGGTGTGTTGCTTTGTGAGTGATCCTTTGGAGGTTTTGGGATAGGTTGCATCCTCCATTGTAAGGCAGGTATCCAATTTCGTTGCAGTTAATACATTTATTTTCTTTAATTTTTCCTTCGATGTTACACAGTCTCTGAAATTTGCGTAGGCTGAGCATTTTTAAACATCTGGGGATCATATAACGATGCTCTGAACTGTGATGAAAAAGATACAGTTGAAGCATTGAGTGACTTTGTTACTTACGGTATTCGTCAGCTTTCTCAATAGACATATAGCATATGCAGTTAACCTATGGAATTTTCTTACTGGTTTCGTTTCTAGGTAGTGTTATTAAGGAATATTGGAAGGAATTTTTGTACGCCTGTTTGTAAGTTGATTTATCTGATTGGGTCGAATCCAAGTTGAATAGTTCTTCCTGAATATCATGGATTTTCAGACATGATGGTAAAGCCTTTGTAAAATAATTTCAATGGACGCAAAATTCTTTGGTTGAAGTAGATATCTTAAAGTCTTAGTGGATAATAGGTGGAAAGTTTCTATAGTCATCTAGCGTCGGTATATAATTTAACTGCTCGCCGGAAATAGCGAGTTTCTTAGTTTGAAGTTCATGACTAATTTCTGAGGTGTTGTCTATATTTTTGCTTAGCTTGGCTAAGCACTTTGGGGAGGCCCATTTTTTACTTTTACACATTTTGGGTTAACTAGAATCTCTGACTTTTTGTTATCTGGGGTGAACATACTGTCTGATAGTTAGTTTGGAATTGATTTTGAGGGTAGAAATGGAATATTAGATGAGGAGCAGTGAGTTTTTTTTATGTTTTATTTTTTAGGGGGATGATAAAGCCTTGATTATCTTTAAGCTTCATAGGAGGATATTTCCGGATGGAATGGATGGGGCAGCAATGCACAAGGCGCTAAAGTACATAACACCCACTTCTCAAGCCGTGAGCTTGTTTCGATCCTCTGATATTTTTCAAGTTTTGAAAAAAAGTGAATCATTTGAATCTGTGCCACAGAACATTTAAATTGCTGGACCAGGTAAGATGATTGTGCTTCTTTCTGGGTGGAGTAGGAGGCAAATGTCTTTCACATTCGTTGTCGTTTTGGTGCATGGAGCTTTTCGTCTCAGATTCTGAAAGAAAGCGGAAGTTCGATGAGGTATCTCATTAGGTTCCGAGTTATATTGATGTACCCAAATTGTCCATGGTCGGTAAGCAGTTAAGTCAGAGAGAAAAAAGTAGTAAAGAAAAATATGCGGTGACATAAAAAG
>BMAW01028150.1:214534-242967 GCA_019974015.1 Nephila pilipes | reverse complement strand
TATATATATATATATTGCTTTCATTATTTTCAAAGTTTACAAATGAGAGTGTTTTAAGATTCGACTGCATCTTTTTTTAAATACGTGTATTACACATCATACGCATGCATATGTTTTATACTCTTTATATACAAATATTATTATAAAGCAGCCAACTCATTATATAAATAAACTTGCTAAGGAAGCTTTTTTAGGCAATAGGTTATTCAAAAACAAACAAAAATAATTTCTTTCCAAAACATTTATTCAATTGCAGAATTACTCAAGAGTTTCAAATATCCAATTTGTTTCTTACAGACACTTACTAAGCTTCCCAAACTTGTATTTTTTTAAAAAAAAATAAATACAATTTTCATCACGAAATTCAGACTTTTTTGGTTCAAATAAATTAATAAAAACATGAAAATCTATTTTTAAAATTAATGTTTATAGTCTGATATGATTATTTTCTTACAGGAAAAAAATATTTTCAAAACCTTTCCAAGCATTATTCTTACACTAATATTGCTTCACAGTTTTTAAAATCACAACAGCTAAAAAACTACCGAACAATCTAGAAATGCTCTTGTTGCTAATTACCCAAATCATTTTGTGTGCGCCTTGGTGCTATTAATTCCTATAAAGGCACTGCTTCACTCGTCCAGTTTTCGGTCTCCCATACGATGAATGGCTGTTTGACGACAGGAAAATCCTTTCAACACCTCAGCGAAATTCCTCTAATCCCTGCGATTTAAGTAGACTCGTCCAGTTTTCGGTCTCCCATAGGGATGCAGAGCTGCGAACAGACGCTAGTACGAACGAGGGGCAGCTAGATCCACCCACGAAACCCACGTGACTACCACCCACGTAGGCCAAGGATTCTCAACACTTAGATTTCGTGTCCAATGCACACTGCGATTATGCTTAGAGACGAAGAATTTCAAATGCACCGGAGGGCTGCAAATAAAACGCGCTGTAATATTTTCTTTTTTCGAAATGATAGAGCTCATTGTCATTTCCATTGAAAGTGAAACGTCAATGAATATTTTGGGGCGAAGAAATGGTTTCCTTTTCAATTCGATAAGACTTTTTAACAAGCTGCGATACAGCCTGAATAAGATATTGAGCCATAATTCTAAAAAGTTTAAGAAACAAATGTATTAAGTAGACTCTTTTACGTCTTACTGAGAAAAATGGTTAAAGAGGGAAGTTCCCTTCTGCATGAGGCCATCAGCCTCCGCAGGTGACATTTTCAATGTAGTAAGGAATAGATTTAAACTGTGATTTTTCACGCCAAACGAAGTGACTCTCATTCACGTTATAAAAGCGATTTGTTAACTAAAGTCTCTGTTTTTACTGAATACGAAACGTAAAATACTTTTCATTAGTTGCTCTAATCACCGTTTAGCTGCGACTTTTTTTCGTTCTTGGTTGTCACGTAAATTTTTTAAGTGTTTTTTTTTCCTCGTTTATTTCCTTGGTCAGTTAGACACTGTGCATGTAAGCATTGATAGTAATGCTATCGATAAGAGGGGAGGGGGTGCACAGAATGTTTATCGATGCTATTTGGGGAGTCATAATAAAAATAAAGACTATAATAACGTTACTTAAATGCCATCTTCTCTACCAGTTATAATACATTTATACATAAAATTTTTACACGATTCCATTTTCTACGCATTTTATTGCTTCCAATTGAGTCGCCAAATTTCTGAGAGCCTTGCCATAGGTCTCTTATTTGGATATTAACGGGTAAGAACACCTGGATACAGTAAAGTCAGATTAGGTTTTTAATTGATTATACTGAAAAAAAAATGCAGAACAGAAGAATCAGTGTCTCTTAATGGAAATGCCCAGTGAAGTGGATATCTGTGAATGGTGATCTGAATAATGTGGAATTTTCACAACAATCCTTTTCATTTCATAACTGCAAACTTAGCATATCTGAATTTCTAAAAAAAATTAAGGACCACACATAAGCAACTTCATCAAACCCACATATTCTCTTAACTATTATCCGTTTTGTTTTATATGGCTTAAGAAGGCTCAGCAGATCATTTCTCAAGAAAAACAAATCTGCCACTCATATGGTTTCTTCGCACATTCCGCTGTTTTAAAATTTTAGCCATTTATACACAGAGAATAAGTTATAACAAATGTTTATAATGCTACTTGTTATGAAATGTGAGCACTTTAACCAATTGCCCAATATTTTGAGCTGTTTTTCTTTCTCAATAAACAGTGCGATTGGATTGATTAAGAAGCTATTTGAAATAACTGTATCGTATTTATTTGATTGTTGTAATCTTCTGAGTGCCGATTGCTACACTTATGATTTTGAACCGTTGGTAGAAGACGAGGATGACGTCTGAATTGGCACCAGTCTCTCAACAATCATGTCATGACAATGTGAACGAGACAGATTCGATTCTCATCAATCTCAAAAAACGAGAGCTTGGGAAAGTTCCCCCTCCCCCCCTCCCCAGTGAATTCCAACCAGCTGCCTGGATAAGTGAAGATGAAATGTGTCATGTCTTTTCATATTAGAAAGAAGGAGAAAAGATCTTAAATACTTTTTTTTTTGGTTCACATTCCGTAAAGAATTTGTTACGCAGATCCATGATTTGTTTTAAAATGCAAAAGATGTTCCTTAAACTTTAATACCAGTTATTTTCTCAAATTATTTTTCTTCACTTTCGAATTTGCAATCAATGGTTTACTTAAATAGTTTTTAGATTACATAATATATGGTAGATTAAACCTAATAATAAAATTTAATACTTGAATTCTTTGCAAGTATTTTGCAATTGGAATCCGCACACAAATAATCCGTTTACCTCGCTAAATTTCAGTAAAAACAGTTTTCGGTAAAATTTATCAATTTAAAATAAATTTTGATTAATTTTGCACAATCGTTAATTCAAACTAGTTCGAAAAATCTATGTTTATGTGTTTTTAAAATTCTTTTTTTTTTATCTTTTTTAAAATTTTTGCTATTAACTCGCACTGATTATCAATCGCGAATCAAGAATCTCTTTCAGCATCTTTTGTGTGTGTACTCTACAATAATATTTTAAAGCAATAATTATTTGATGATAAAAAATATCTACGAATTTTGATATTACTTTAGTCAAGAGAGATTCTATTTTTATTTCATTCAAGTGGAATCTAATTTTTTTCTTAAATTTTTTAGTGCTTCTGTAAATAAATTCTATACGCGAATAAAAATTACGCTGTTTAAAGTGAATAACGGAAAAGGAACGAAAATAATAAAAATTTATAAATCAAAGATTATTACAAAACATTTTTTTATTTATTTCACAGTCACCTCAAAATAAACTTAAATCTAAATGAATCTACTAAAATTTAAAAAATAATAATAAATTTTGCTACTTAAAATGTCCGCAAGGGTAAACTTAAACATCCGAAGCAGGTAAGATTAATCAGCGATCCATGAAGCTGGGTCATCTGAACAAAATTTTAAACTTCTTATTGTACATAAAAGTACCAACGAACATTCCACTATGTGGTGGTCGTATTATATCCCATTATTATAGGAACATGTCAATACATTGACTCAACTATCGCCAGTTTTACTCTTATATTTTTGTTCAGAAACAATTGCAAAGTTGAGAAATTTTGCAATTGTTTCTGAAAGTCATTTTAAAAGGCTCGCGTGCCGTCTTGCATGAGTGGGAGATAAACATTGTATACCAGCGATACTGAAGCTTTTTAATAATGCTGCCCCAAAAGGAGCAAAAAAACATTTCAACGCAAACATTTCTTTGGCAAAATCTCTTAATTTGGGGTACGGAGAGAGGTATAGGGTTATTAAATTTAACTTTCCAAAATATAACTTTCTTCAATAGATTTTCCAATATTTTACCTGGATTGTTTGTTGCAGTCTATTTGTTAAAATTAAAATGATTAATACCAAAAAGGGATAAATATGCTTAAAATGAATTTTTATTTTTAATTAGTGCAAAAAAATTATTTTACACAGAAAGAGTATATCTTTGAAACAGTCAAGTATCTAAGTGAGTCAGAGCCAATTTCCTAACTTTCGGCTCAATATTTTTAATGAGATGAAAGCGCAAGTCTCCTCTTTGTACGATTTGGAGTCGATTTCTGTTCTTTTTTTTTTTTTTTTTTTTTTTTTTTTTTTTGCAACTAGATTCTTCACATCACTGAATTTTCATTCGACTAGGTACCAGGAAGGAAAGGGAAACGTTTTGGTGTTAGTCCACAGTCCGGGGTAGAGACAACTGATGTTATCTAGAAGTTAAAATTCTGTTAAAAGATAACTATTCTGAAAGCTTGTTTTCAAAGTTTCAATTCTTAAAAGTTCAACCAGTTCTTTTTGAATCAAAACCTCTGTTGACTTAATGTTCACAAATGGGCTTATGATCCATTGAGAAACTTCTAGGTACACTCGAAACATCAAAACGCTCAGGAAAATCAAATCAAAATGCCCAGAAAAATCCTAGGAGTAAAAACTCTTCAAAGAGAATTCCTCTGTTCATACGCAGATCCGACTAGATTGAGAACTGGCTGAACTCAATGCTACTGAAATTTTGCTTCTGCATAGAGAGTCTGTTTAGGAAGGAAAGATAACATGTTTTTCTGTGATCAAATTGAGCACTTGGCTTTAGCTGCAAATTAATTCCTTTGAATTTTGAAAATAAATCGGCCATGTAAGAAACATCGATTTTAAATCATAGCAATCTGTCCCTCAACATCTTTCTCTTCGAGAAACTCCAACACAGAGTCGAAAAGATTCCAGAATCTATTGAGGTAGGCGTCTTTGGAAAGTCGGTGTGTACAAGCAAGTGATCAAATTCTTCCTCGTTGTACTTACACAGCTGTCCTAATATTCCATCTTTCAAAGAAATACTACGAAATTCCTTCACAGCAGTGAGGACATATTGTAATGACTGAGGCAAACGGTAGCTGAGGTTTCTGGCGACTAAATGCTGTCTACGAATCAAGCAGCAAACAGTTAAAATATCTCACACTTCAAGAAGGCAATGAAGCCGCAATGACTGACCACCATTGCAGGAGCTCCATCAGGGGTGACAGACATAATGCTCTCAAAAGGAATATTTTTCTCTTCAAAATAATTCTCGACATAATTAAAAATAGATCCATCCTTAGATTTTGCAATCAAACGTCTTGTAAAAAGCCTCTCTTGAATAAGCTTTCCTTCCTTATCAAACCGGACGTACACGTCAACAGTAAAGCCCACTATCATAAACAAAAAGTACTAATGGGTATGCATTTTAAATATTTTAAGAAACCACCCGAAATGGGAAAAATAGAGAAAAGAAAACTTTACAGTTTGAACAATTTAAGAAAGGAGAGAAAAACCATATTTTTGAAAAATAACCAAAACACAAAAATAAAGAAATATTTTTAAGACAAACCAAAAGAAAAAACAAATAATTATAATTATTTATTGAAATTACTTTTCTTAAATTTTCTAGGATCAGTAGGATTTTAAAGGAATCAAGCTTGTGTAAATAATCTGTATTTTAGTCTAATATTACATAAAATTTGGATATAAGTTATATTCTTAAAAATAATTGAGCTTAATGAACTCACCCATTGGGGTATTTTATGCATCACAAAGGAAATCAGGACATCTTTTATCATATATATTACTAGAAACTTTGTTATCTTCTTTTTCTAAAGAAGTATCTATATATTCAGCTTCATTCATATTAACATTAGTTTCCAATAAATTGATATACACTAGATAAAAAGATAAGAAAATTTAATATCTTTCTTATTATTAATTTGAAAGAAAATATTATCATCAATACATCTAAGCATTCAAAAACTATTATAATGAAAAAAATTAACTTCATAAAATGGGAAATAAATATTGACAAAAATTAACTTGCAGGACCACCTCGTAAATTTAGCTTAATAACCTTATTAATATTAAATTTCTTACATTTTTTTTAGGAATTTAATAAGATATTCTATTCTAAAACAGTTAAAAGGATTTTCAACGTCATAACTAACTTATAAGCAGCATAAATCAGCTTTTATTAATGTATATGACAATATCAGCCCTAATTTTATTATTGGCAGTAGTTTTCAACTTATCTATCATACTTTGTATAATAATTTCTATAGTTTTTAGTAGCAAGAGTAATATAGAAGATGCGGCTATTAAATAAAGAAACTGATGCTGTTACAGAAGAAGTGTGCTTGCGCCAAACTCCAGCGACCAACAGCTGTTTAGCGTGAAGGTTTTTTCTTTCAAATGCACTGCCTCTCTCTTCTGTAATCAAATTCGTACAGCCGTAGCCTTCGTTCACTTTATAGTTAGTCTTTTGATTCGCCTGAAAAATTATATGTGTTTCATACAGCAAAGATATGTTGCGAAATTTCACATGAAACTTGGAAAAAGTGCTACTGAAATTTATAATTTGTTGAATTAAGTGCATGGCAATGAATGTGTCTCGCGTGCACATATTTTTGAGTGGTTTAAGCGTTTTCAAGACATTGAAAGTAATTCATACCCTGGACGCTCTTTCACGTAAAAAATGCATGACAACATCGAAAAATCGGTACTCTGGTTCGATTTGACCTGTCGGTTAAATATTCGTGGGATTGCCCTGACGTCAGGAATTGACGAAATATTTGTGAGGCAATTTTTTTCCATCAAGACAATGCTCCGGCCCATTCAACATAGTCTGTCAAGATGTTTCTAGGGCAAGTACAGCATACCAGTGTTAGACCATCCACCTTATTCACCAGATCTTGCACTAAGGGGGAATTCCGTATTAAAAGGAACAAGATTTGAGTCTGCTGAAGGTGGAAAGAGGAAGCAGCACGCTTCCTAAAAGAGTAGACAGAAGGCTTCCAGTACTTTTTCGAACAATGGGAGATTCGCATGGAGCGTTTTAGGAAGAGAGGAGAGGTGTATATTGAAACTGATAATAAGTAAATATGAGTGATACCAAAATAAAATGTTTTACAGAGTCAGTCTCGTTATTTAATAGGCACTTTTTGAATGTAATCAAACCATTAGATAGACAGTTCTAAATTTTTTTAGACTTTTATGAAATTTTGGTGTTAAAAAATTTGAGGTAATTTAACATTTTTAATCTTAGTACTAATTTTTTGATAAAATGGAAACAATTTTAAAAGAAAGTTCTTTCTAACTGTTACTCACAACTCTAAAGGTGTTATTATTCTCAAGATGCTTGCTAGTTAAATTAATAAAACATTTTTTGCATAAAATAGGTTAATTATAAGGTGTTTTGTCTAAGCAAGTAATAATAAATCTGTCTTAGACATTAATAATACCCACATCAGTTATTAAGAATCTTTCAGTTGAATATTCTTATTATTATAAAAAGCTACTTTTTTGAAGATCAATATATTAATATCATAATTAATATATTTTATATTGTTTAAATGCTTCTAATGAAAGATCACAGTTAATTTCTAATTTAGCAATAAAATTATGAATATCTAAGCTAATTTGTTTCTTATCATAAAAATATTTTTCGAAATGTTACATCTGAAATTAATCCCATGATTCAGAATATCTCTTAGTATCTTAGCCTCAATAATATTCAAGTTACCTCTAATGATATGTGTTAGTATTCCTCTTTGATATAATCTTTGAAAATATTACTCATACAAATATCATGATTTTCTTAAGTTATTATGTAATAAATTGATTACGATCCATTTTTAATGTATTTAAAATCTTTTTTAATGTTGAGATTTGTAACTGGGATCATATTTTTATATATATCAAGATGATTGTTAAAATTAATTTTATCAAAAGATTAATTTGTATAAATTTCATAGCACTTATTTTACTTTCTGAGGTTCAAAATAATAATCTTTCCATTGCATTTATGGAACAAATGTTTAATTACTCGAATATCCCTAAATGAAAAAAATACTCTCAAGTATTATCTCTAAGCCCTCAAATTTATTGTCATGCAATAAAGGCTTCTAACTAAATATATTTCTCTTTATTTTAAAGCAAAATAAAAAAAAATATATAGTACACACTAATCGCTGACAATTCTTTGTTTGTTCATATCCCCTCCTCAGCCACAACTCTGCATGCATGTGCGAGTACTTTTACTTAATCGACTCTGAATATTTGTATAATTTTTTGGCGGAATAATTAGTACCTAAGGTTCAAACATTTTATAAAAATAGAAATAATTTTCTAATTCTCTTAATTTTGCGCACGAGTGTATTTATGGAAGGGAAAACCGGACATATTTTAGAAGAACCGTTGACTTTATAGAAGAATGGAATCTTTTATCCATATTTTAACCATTTAATTTTGAAGTAGAAACAATCGTGGAGAATAAGGAGTAATTATTCGCTTAATGTATCTTTATTGCGATGAAACTGAGCAGGATTCTGAAAACATGGAAGTATCTTGGATTTAAAATGGAGCTGCACATAGCTAGAAGCAAATTTAAAAGATAGTGACCAGTTGATAACTGTGGATTTACGGGTGCCTCTGATTGGTGCAGTACTAGGTTGTGATCACTACTCAATTCGGGTTGTAATTGGATCTGATAAGGAAAATGGAAATTCGTCGTTAGTGTGATGTCTACGATGGAGGCGGAGTTATATCCATAGCGTTAGGTGTGAGTGGGGCTAAGATTTATATGTCGTTTTGGTCGGCAAATTTCTCAGTATGTTACGTCTGGAAGTGTATGTGCAGCCCCAGCTAGTGTGCTTAGAATCAAGATCTCCATAAATTAATGAGAGCGAAAATAATTAATATCTTGTTGTACATGCATGGCTTTGATAGAGGGAATGATGTACATTGAGGTAACGATTATTGGGTTTCCGTCTTTTGGGGTGAATTCAACTATATTTGCTTCTGTATCATTTAGTGTGGGAAAGGTCTTGTAACCTTTTGAGGACGGGCACTTTTGAGAAGAAAACCCTGGTGAGGATTTCGCTATATTGCTTACCCCCTTTCCTGTCAAAGATTGGCAGTTCTAGGTGTCGTCTGAGTGTGTGGGTCATCTGCTGGGCAGTGGGGATGTTTGCGGCTCACGTAGTTCCTAACAGCCAATGATTCTCTCTTTTTTAGGGGAAGTTATCTCTGAAAGAAGATTGGCGATTATTTCTCTGTTTTCAATTCAAGAACTTTTCTTAAATATGTTCTGAAAATAAAAGGCATGCTCTAATTTCCTTGCATGATATTCTCAGTACCATAATTAGAATTCTTGTGCAATAAATTATTCTATTCATACGCAATATAGTCGGGAAAAAACTATTATAATTATTTTACTTTGCAATATTTATAGTTGGCAGTGTTCACAGTACTGTTACATGATATGATTATCGAATTATATTATATACCATTTCATAATTTAATACTTTGAATTTATGAATTTTCTATTTATAAGTAAAAATTCTTCACTGGTTATTTCGTAAGTGTAAATAAGTTTTTAACAGAACCATTTCGAAAATTTAGATAAATATTATTCTTTAAAATTAAGAAGAGATAAATTGAAAGAACAAGAAAAAAATATTTTGTATTTATTAATGTAACAGATTTTCAATAAAATTCCGATTTTTTCAAATCAGCTATGCTTGATTGATTGGTCTTTTTGACATTGCATTAGAAACAAAACAAGAATTTTTGGTAACGTAAATTTAAACCTCAGTCAAGTGACGAGGATGACACCTGAGCTGGCACCTTCCTCTCCTAACTTCCACACCACGCCAATGGGAGGACTTAAAGCCTCGATAAATTTCCGTTCATAGCCCTTGATACACAGTGGGTCTTTGTGGCGTCACGGCTCGAACCCATAACTTGGCGAAACCACTGAACCACGAGCCCGCAGCCATGATCTCTTGTCTATTGTCGCCACCAAATCAATAATGAGCTGTTTTTATATTTTGAAATTGTTTGATTCTCTGAAATTCGTGTATTTGTGAAATAACACACACATTATTTATTACTGAAGAGTAAATGTACGTTAAATATATGTAAATTTAAAATTTTTTTAATAGCATCCAATGTCTATGTGTCAATAAATATTATTTTTGTAAGAAATCAGCTGTGCTTTTTGACAATTATATTACAGATCCATCAGTAATTGCTTCTTATCGAATTATAATTGAAAAAAGTACTCTATTTATAAAAATATTCTCTCATTTTCTTCCTCTATATGAATGAAATGATTGATAAACGTATATATTTTCTTTATAAAAAATTATTCGTAATGAATTTAATTGTTTGTTTATCATATATAATTTCAGTAACTTTCGCATGTTTTTGTTGTGTTAGATAGAAAAATATTATTTAAATTCTAAAGGTAATACTCAGAATTTTGTATGTTGAAAGAAAATAAAAATAATAATTATAATGAATGAAAATTTTATAATCAACTCAGTTCTTAGAGTAAATTTTATTTTATAACGAAGAAGAAGAATATTAGAGGAGAATATTAAGCTATGGAGGATCGGGTGAAAATCTCCCTGACGTCCCCTTATTTGAACCATTTCCATAAAAAAGGGCATCATAAATATATAATAAACATACATTTAATAAAATTAAGTAGTTAAAGTGAATGGAAAACATTTAAGACTTAGGAAAAAATCGGCTTACATCTAACAGATAAACATATAAAAAAAAGTTCATTAATCTGCCATTTTTGATGTTTCAAAAAATATTTTATCTTTTCAGTCATTACAACAGTCCTAAAACCTTAACTTCTGAAATTTTTATAGTTTCTTTAAAATTAATCAATTTAGCTACTACAGTTGCAATGAAAAGTAATGCCGAACCGTTTTACTTCATTCATTGTTGATCAAAGATAACTTTTAATCAACTATGAAAAGTTTCTCTAGAAGAAGCGACATAAACAAACCATGTGGAAAAAAAAATCTTTAATCACAAATATATATTTAAAATTTAAGGTTTCATGGAGGTATAAGGTAGACACCCACGATGTGATTTCGTAAGAAAGGAATTGCAGACACGTATAACATACATAACCATACAGAAATCGTGAATGAATGCGACGTTTGCGAATGGACAATGCTCTTGAAAGCAATTATCTTGTTTTTCTTTGATCTTTTTATGTGGTTTACGTTATAACTGACACGATTCAAAAGCTACTCCTTGAACATTTCATTGCGCATTGAAAGATTTAAGGATCCGAATAGACAGGCTTAGAATGGTTGAAGACGAAAGATTTATTGACGGTTTTTATATCTGACGTATGACTCTTAACTTTAATCTTTACAGCGAAAAAAAGGAAAAGAAATGAAAATGCAAGTTTTTCCACAGAAGTATTCTAACAACCAGAAATGATAGGTTTTCATTTTTAGTTTTCAAAATCTTTCTTTTAAAAAAAGTAGCATCTTTTATTTGCAAGCAACTTCTCTAATAATGATAAAAGTCAAGAAATGCAATACACTCAGCAGAATTTTAGAATTAAAATGAGCAACGAAAGCACACACATAAAGTTTCCCTTTATTACGAATTATATATTCATTGTTAAATTTTTATTGTGTTTAAAAATTTAATTGGATTCATACAACTTGTTTTTTAAAGATTTTAGAAGAGAAAAACAAGGGGAAAATGCAGGCATTGTTAGTTTCTGGTTTAATCTTTTCAATTTCTCTTGAAGTTTTAACATTAGCATATCAATGAGTTGAATATCAATAAACACTTAATTTCAAGCATTTCATAAATGAATACAAATGAGGAAAATACGTTTGAAAAAATAACTGCATCTGTAATATTCGTTCATTTCCTTAGAATAATTGATACAAATAAAACTACTGTGTAACAGCTCATGTTTTCTAAAGTTTTTAAATTTTGAACAGTTCGAATAAATTCAGCACTCATTCAACTGAGCATAGTATGTTATATTTTCTAACACTCACTTCATTCAATTACATCTTTTAATTTTGTTACAAATTCCTTTTCCTTTTTCAAGTACTGTTATTGGAGTATAAATAAAAAATAATTTTTTTTTCTTGCAAAGTAATTTAAACTTTGATAAAGATTTAATTTGTCACCTATATCGTGTAAAAAAATATCAAATAAGGATACGAGTTGAATGCTGTTTCAAAAAATAATCTTACCATTTTTAAATTACTTATTCATGCAAACTTTTGAGGGAAAAGATACTCTAAAAATGACAAAATATCGAAAAAAGTTATATTGCAGTAATAGAACTTTTATAAATGTGTATGCAAACTTTCATACTTCTACTTTTATTATTTAGCGTGTTATTTTAAATTGCTTTCCCAGAATGAACCATATCTTTTTATAAGCCTTCAAAATTTTTAATAATTCTTTTTTTCTTAGATTTTTAATTTTTCCCGGTGGTCTTGCATTTACAATTCCAACTTTTTTGTTATCTGTATAAGGTATCGAAAATACTTTTGATTGATTTGTATAATTTGTTCGGTAATTTTATGTGATAAATACGGAATTTGATAAATAGCTATTTTCTTAAGAAATCTACAATTTTAGATGTAACTGCTTTTTAGTGTTTTTCGTAGCGATTGATAAAAAAAGATTGCAAACTGTATTGAAGCCATACCTACGCACAGACTAGTAAAACACAATTCTGTGAAATTGAGAAAAAGATCACCTAAGAAATACTTACATTTTATTGTAGTGGGAATCTTAAAAATTAAAATATTTTGAAAAAATTAAATTTAAATTAATTAGTTACCTGAATATGAAGTTTTTTTTTTTTTTTTTTTTCCTTTCTGAAATGTATATTTTATATGAGTCCATATATGGCAATATAATTATTCTCATGTAATTTTAGAAAATTATGCAGGTCAATTTCGTAAAATTGCACTATTTCAATGTAATAAATAATGCACACATTCTTCCTAAATTTAGAATCGAAGCTGGGTTACGAAAGGGCAACGACTTGGGATATCGTGGATCAACAATTTCGGGTAATAAACAATTAGAATAAAATAATTCTAATTTTTTCTTTGTCATTTTATCCCAAAAATCATTTTCTTTAAATATTTTTTCTATTTTTTTACCTTTTTTCGTCCATATTACAAAAATACAATATTTAATTTCTGCAATTTGCATTCGACCCTGAATATGATAAAATTGATCGTTATTTTTATATATTTCCATCATTCCAATTTTATCGAATTTCTAGAACAGAAATTTTTTTGTGACAATTGCTTCTTCGGGAGTTATGCTAGGGCAAGAGGCTGGATATTGAACCTCAATTCCATCATCATCAATTAAACCTTCTAAAGTGGCTGCTAAGTACTCCAATTTTGGATGTATGAACAGCCCACTAGGGCAACCTTTCAAATGCAATGGATTTTCTACAGCCTTCAGTGCCTCCCCTTCCTGATTTATTTTGTTAATCCATTGCTGAAGACCCGAAGTGGGAATAAAACTTTTTTTTTATTATTATTCCTTCACAGCTTAATTATTCCTTCTTTCCATTCCGAGAAATCCTGTCCTTTATTCTTTCTTCGAAATACTGAAAGATATAATATTGCCTTGCTGCTTTAACGGCTATTAATTTTATTTAACAATTGTAATAAATTTCTGCAAAGCAAATTTAATAATAGCAAATGTTCTAATGTATAAATAATTAAATACTGAGGAAAAACACGCGAATTTCAATTCATAAGGTATAAACCAAGAATGTTGTAACAGATTTACAGTATCTCCGTTGATATATTCAAGACGTATCTAAAAGATATTCTGCTCATTTTAATAATTAATAAAGTAATTTTTATAGAGTATTTTTAAATACTCAGTAAAAATAGTATAGAAAACGAAGGTTTACTTCTTTTTTAAGAAATCGTATGTGACGCTTACTTTTTAAACACCATGAAATACTACATATATATCTGTATAGCAAGCTAGACACTTTCAACGAATATTACGCAACTGTAAATAAAGTTTAAAAAGAGATTCTCTCGGATCAGTAAAAATTGTGCAAAAAATTATTTTGATGATATCATTGTAATTTCAAATTCGATTAAAGAACATCTAGAACACTTAGAGAAGCTATACCAAATTCGTGAGGAAGAAAATATTAAGTAAATCAGAAAAAATGTGAGTGCGCCAAAATAAAAATTAATTTACTCTGAGATTAAATTCATTATAATTCTTGCTCCTAAGCTAACCCTAACATTGAGATTGTGAAGAATTCTATGTATGGTTATTCCTACCAAGAAATGTTGAAGAGTTACAGAGATTTTTGGGAAGCGTAAATACGTATAGAAAGTTCATTAAGGGCTCTGCTAAGAGCAAGCTTCGAGTACCCTTAAGCAAATTAGTGAAAAAAGATGTTCCATATAGCAATAGTCAGAGGAGTGCCAAAATACATTCACAACATTAAAAAAAAATTCTCTCTTATCAAAATCTCTCTGTTCTTAAACTCTGTAATCCAAATTATACATGTCATGTTTCCGTTCCAATGAAGCTATTGACAGTATTATAAAACAAGAATACCCGGACATATCATTGCACCCAATAGCATTCCACTCTAGACACACAAAAAATTTGAGAGAAATTATATAATCAACAAAAAAGAATATTTGAGAATTATTGATGCTATCAACAAGTCCCACTGCTACTTACATGGAAACCATTTTATAATTCACATCGATCATGCCGTGTTACAATGTTTAAAAAGTATTAAACACTTGACAGGTTTATTATTTAGGAGGCACCTTAAATTTTCTATGTATGGTTAAGAAATCAAGTATTTGAAAAGTAGCTGTCATATAGAGGCCGACAAGTGGTTCAGAATTCTTATTTCACCCTTTATCACCTGGCAAAGTCAATTGTTATGAATAAAAGAAGATAAAAACAGGCAGCAAGCACATAATACAAGAGTTAAAAAATTTAAGAAAATTCAAGGGTATGGTCAGTTGCCACACAAAAGCGGAGTAATAAAAGTCGTAGTTCTCTTTTCATTGAGGGAAATACTAATTAATGTTATTTTTAGACAATTTGGACACCCAGGTGTTAAGAAAATGCTGTCTTTGATTTCACCTATATATTATTGGGATGATACAATTATTGATATATCTAATTTTGTAAAGCATTGTGAAACGTGACAAAATTAACAAAAAATCTCATCCAAAGAAATATGGATTTCTTGAATCTCTGCAAAAGAGTTACTAAGCTTTTCGAATTAATTTTAATAGATACAATGGGAGGATTAAACTAAAACTCTGAAAAGAAGTATTTACATGTTGTGATTGATCATGCGACACGTTGTGTGTGGATATTTCCTTCCACGAGTGGTACAACCAAAATCACGCAAATTGTTTGAAACAAATTTTAACATCCAGGTGCATGAAAATAATGATTGATATGAATGTTGATTATTGAGTAAGGCCTTTTAACTTCTGACATAGTGATTGACGAGAGCCGCTGTATTACTCCCCCTCCAGTATCCTCGTGATGATGCGAAGAAATTGTACAGAAGGTTGCTTTTTTTTTATTTTGTCAGTCTTTACTGCAATTAATATACATCCCCTCCCTGTTGAGTTGAGTTTACTTGCGACAATTTCCACTTTGAGTTATCGGCTGTCTCGTGTTGAGTGGTGGGTCTCGTCGACACATGCGCCAGAGCCGGAATATCACTAATCGTGATTTTGAATGCGTTTGTCTTAGTTAGACGTAAAGAGGCAAGTAATTTGCGTCGGGGCATATGCAATCAGTAGGTACAGGCTGTGTTGCCATCTAGTGTTCAAGTCCTGAGTCACCACTTCGGCCGTGAGAGGTTTTCCGACCCCGAGGAGGGGGAGAGAGTTGATGTCCTTGATGCGACAGTGTAGTTTCGAACCCTGGACCAAGGGGTCCGAACCAGAAAGACATCTCTCATCAGGCTGGTTGAGTAAGCCCTTTTTACTTCTGACGGTGTTGACGAGAGCCGCTGCATATATATATATATATATATATATATATATATATATATATATATATACATATATACATATACATATACATTGGGAATATTTTATTCATAATTTTCACTGTTGTTTTTGATTATAAAGATTATAAAGTGAGAATTTCTCTCACGCTTTCATTTTTTCTGTTTCGTTTAAGATTTTTATTTGCATTTTCTATTATAATAAGGCTTTGAGAGCTTACAGGGAAGAAGTTTGATTCTGTAGTGAACATTATCAACACTCCTGGAGACGGGGACAGACTGTTGAGAAAGGATTCTGTTAAGGTGTATATACATTATCAAACCGAAAGCAAAGTGCACGTGAAACTCTCATTAAAATTATTTTTAGAACGAGCTTCCAGTGATCCATGGAAAAGGACGAACTAATCGTTAGTAGCCAGCGGTGCACGTGCACTTTAGCGAAAATGTAAGACTTTGAATTATCCTGCTAAGAAAGTGTGATTTAACGCAAAACTGGATACTTGTATTTTTCCCAGTAACGAATTATCTATGGATAAACTTCCAAAATATATGATCCAACTAGGAGGAATTATATTCATTTTGGTGAACTGTTTGCAAAAACAAATATGCCTGCATATCCGACTTTAAGCTGAAAACGATAGAAATGTATCAAATCCCACAAAAGATTGAGTATCTAAGAAATCTGAAGTGCCTTTTACTGTTCAAACTGGTGGATGCGTGAGTATCCAAAGATTGTTCCAAAGGAACGATTAGTATTTCCAATTCGTTCCAGAAAGAGTCTTGATCAACAATGAATATTTAGGTAAGCTACGTGATTCTTAAGAATTTTGGTTTGAATATATAAAAAACAAATTGTTAACCCTCACTCTTTGTGAACACGTAGTTACAGAAGTAGATCGTCTTCCTGAAAATGAACTTTTTTAAAAAAATTTTGACACAGATTGTCCATTTGGACTTTACAAACTCATTGACTCGTTATGCAGATGTATAACGGAATATATTGCTGATAATATTTCATTGCATCTGAAATTGGATTGTGATGTATGTCAAAATGATTATTATAAAATAAAAAGTAAACGAATATCGAAATAGTTTTTAAGTTTTTTTTAATAGGGAATTCTATAACATTGATTGTCATGTTTCAGCTGTCGATTTTGTTAACTTTAATAAAAACAACCCTCATATAAAACATTTTAGTAATGAAATGTTTGTTTTCCCGGAAGTTGAAAAAGTCTTCAAAAAAAAGTAGAAGATAACACATGGATCAATAAGTCCCGAGACTGTGTGGTCGTTTTTTTGCGATTTCCTGCTTCAAACGCACCAGCAAGTCAATATAATAATCACTGTTGATCGATTTACCTTTTTCGAGGTAGTCAATAAAAATCACGCCATGCGTATCCCAAAAAACTGACGCCATGACTTTGCCAGCTGACTGCTGCGTATTCGGACGCTTCGGACGGCTTTCGCCAGCTGTGCGCCACTGCCGCTTCGACTCTGGAGTGTAGTGATGTATCCATGTTTCGTCCATGGTCACGTAACGACGCAAGAAATCTTTTTTGTTGCGAGTAAATAGCGATAAACAGCTTTCTGAATCATCGACTCGTTGCTGTTTTTGTTCCATCGAAAGCAATCGCGGCACCCACTTGGAAAAAACCTTTTTCACTTCACTTCAAAAAACCTTTTTCAGTAAATACACTTCCATATGATATCTCTGTCATCTCAGCAATCTCACGGAGCTTCACTTTACGATCTTTCATTATAATTTTCGTCACTTCACTCACATTTTCCGGTGTAACGGCTTCCACAGGTCTACCCGAGCGTTCCGCGTCATTTGTGTCGGTACGACCACGTTTAAACTCGGCAAACCACCGACAAATCGTTGCTTTTGATGGACAAGAGTCCGGGTAACATTTTTCAATTCATTGTTTCGCTTGCACGGTGTTTTTACCCATTAAAAAACAATGTTTTATCAGAACACGAAACTCGGTTTTTTCCATTTTTTAAACAAACTACAAAACGACTTTACTCCAACCTCGATAACTGAGCTGTTTCTGGTCTGATCGACTTAAATTTTTGACACGTTTCAAGCAAAGGTTAGTACTCTAGAAAGACCTGGTTACTGGTTTACTTCGAGCGCCATCTCTGGGTTAGTCTCGGGAGTTATTGATTGATGTGTTAATGCCTTCTTACACTAGAAGGACACCAAAAATCAGGCACTGTTAAATTATGTTGCCGAAGCATGGGGACAAGCTTTTGAAAAACAGATTGACTGCGCTGTTCATGGTGTTTAGAAGTACAGTGTCATGATAGACAGCCAATTATCCAATATGTAATATTCAATTGTAAATAATTTTCACGTACCGTCTATTGTATTTAATTAAATATCTTTTAAAACTCCGCCTCTGTATTTGGATCCGAAAATCACCTAGACATATTAGGAAAAACGAACTATTATCTCCATTTTATAGTTTGGATTACGCACGCACACGCGCGCACACACACACACAAACACTCATATATATATATATATATATATATATATATATATATATATATACATATAAGTAAAATCTGAATTATCTCACATCATTAACCAAAAAAATACAATTTTATTCTTTGCAGTCATAAAGTACGAAGAACTGAAAATTGTTAGGTAGCAGATTGAATCTGTATGTAAATGTACAAGTACCGTATTTTGGATAAATAAGCGCGATTATACGTGTTTAAAAAGCTGAAATTTAACATTTGTGGCGTATCTGCGGGAGGGCGTATCTGATGCAATTTTATTTTCCTAACTTTGGAATTTGGTTAGTTTGGATCGTATGCCATGCACATGCGAAATGGTTGATGTGGAATTCACGGCTCCATTTTAGACTGATACGAGCACTCTGGTTACTCAAAGAGTGAAACAAGTTCATATACTCTTAAAACTCCCCAAACTACGATTCTAGACCGTATTTCACGAGACTAGCGCATAAATTCCAGGAAGCAGAACAATGCAACAGGACGAGTCTAATGAAAGTGGAGGAACGACAAAGTTGAAAAGGGAAATTAGGAAAAGCTAAAAGATTAGGGAATAATTTTTTCCCCCGTCGAATTCGATTTTATTGAGAAATTCGGAGCGAGTACATAAATCGTACGCTATTTTGCTATCTGGCGATTTAAAACTATATTTGTAAAAGACCAGAATTGTTTCACTTGAATCTATTTAAAGGCAGATGTGTCTTAGGAAAAACAACAGCCCTTATCAGGGCGTTCTGAAGAAGTAAAAGTTGGAAATAGGATGTGTTAAAAAAAATAAAGCAACATTGGATTTAAATTTGGGTTAAATATTTTCTCTTTTAATCAAGATACATAATTAAGCTGTAACAGTTATATGCTGATTTATGATTTATTAAGGTGTAATTGTTTGTTCCTAGAATTATAGATTTTAAAATGTGTTTTGCGAAGAAAATTAATTTAATCATAAGTTGAATATAATGTTTAAAAAAGAAATTAACAGTATTTAAGAAGAAAAAAAAAAACATGTGAATTTGTAGATTCCGTTTATAATTTCAAATTTATTAATGACTTGCTAGTATTAAAATTTTACAAAAAACATTTTTCTCTCATAAGAAGTAATATTTATTACTCAAATACAATTTTTGTCTATGTCTTAATGTAAAATGAAGTGCAAAATTTAAAATTCTGACTATTGTGAAAAACTGATACATGCATACCAAAACTCAGATTAATGAGGATCAATCTAATTTTTAAAAATATGTATAAAATTTTAATTTTTGAAATTGTATTTCATTGGAAATGATACAGTAGGGGGGAAAACCAGAATTTTGAGAAACAGAAAAATTTACATTCTATAAATCTATAACACCGCTTAACAATATCTGTTATGTTGCCTTGTCATACAAATGTTGTTTCTTCTCGCCAACACAAGAACCTCGGTTTTACTTTGTAATTTCTCTTGTGTATATTTTTAAAAAATAATATTCATGTACTTTTTAAATATGTTAAAATGTGTAAATAAACATTATACAAATACCGAGTTCTTTTTTATCAGAATTATCTTACTAAGACCATTGAAAAATAAATATTTAGCTTATGAATTTTATGAATGAATGAATGAATGTGATTGGATTATAAATAAAAATATTTCACGTGTCGAATAAAAGGATTCAATAATAAACTCGACCTTATCCTCTATTTAACATTTATGAGAATTTCTACTATTAAATGAATTGTATCTATAAACATAGTGATCATGTCATGTATCAAATGCTAAAGAAATTTTATTTATAGAATAAAATCTGAATATACTGCATAAAGCATTCATTAAAATTTTTGCAACATTTCTACACCACATTAAGGGCAGTCGGTACCCTATATATCTTCAAAAAATCGATTTTCAGATTTTGATGTTTCTAAAATCTCCAATTCAAGACCTTTCCAATGATATAATATATTTGCTAATATTCGAATTAGAAGTATGTTAATTTTTATTTTGAATAAAAAGAGTTACACATCATCTGACGTGCCACGCCCACTTGTGTAGTGAAAAATGTAAACATTGGCCTTTTAAACCTGAGATGTTTGTGCAAAGCCTCACATTATTTTAATAAACATTTCGCAAAGAGCGGCAGAATAACTGTAGTTGTGACTGAAGGTTTGTTTACTATTCTCACGTGCGAATTCGTTTATGCTTTGCTGAACGTTGTGAGATTTTGAATCATTTTTTTTATACATTCTTTGCTGAACTATATTCAGTGTCAGTTGAGTATTTTGGTTTCTTTAGAAATATTGAAACTTAAAGTATGCCAAGATCACGTAAAGTCTTCAAAAAACGTAAAGGAACTTTTTTCAAAGGTAGAAATATTACTTCTAGTAGTAACTCTACATTGGATGCTGATGTCAGTAACAATGACATAAAAACTGATATTAAAAATCCTTGTGCAAAAGAAAGAAAAATTCCTGATTTAAATGCGAGTTTTTCTACATTTGAAGGAAATATAGGTGTTATTAATGCCATAATGAATTTAAATATACTTTCGTTTGTATTCAAGAATGATGTGCGTTGTAAAAAATGTGACAATGGCATGGATATGCAAGTTTTAAAAAATAACTCTGGACTGGCTATTTCTTTCGTTTTGAAATGCTGTGTTTGCCCATATCGTGTGGAATTTTCTTCTTCAGATTATCATGAAAGAACCCAAAGAGCAACTGTAAATACCAGGTATGTATATGCAATGCGTTCCATTGGAAGAGGAGCAGAAGCTGGACGAATGTTTTGTGCACTTATGAATCTGCCTCAGCCACCAACAAGATTTGCCCCGTACAACAAGAGACTTTTAAATGCTGTAAAGCTTGTTTCTGAGGAAACAATGCAAAAGGCTACGCAGGAAGCTGTTTTGGAAAATGGAAGCAATAATAATATTGCAGTTGCTGTAGATGGAACTTGGCAAAAGCGAGGTTATTCGTCTCTAAATGGTGCGGTTACTGTGACCAGCATTGACACTGGGAAAGTCATTGATGTGGAAATTTTATCCAAGTACTGTATGTGCAGCAATAAGGTTTCTCATATAAAAGACTGTAAGCGCAATTTTGAAGGTTCTAGTGGGTCGATGGAAGTTGAAGGTGCTTCAAGAATATTTCAACGTTCATTGACATTGTACGATGCCCGTTATGTCACATATTTAGGGCATGGCGACTCCAAAGCATTTGCTGCCATCAAAAAAGAAAACATCTATAGAGATGAATACCCCATCGAAAAGATAGAATGCATCGGACATGTGATGAAGCGTATGGGAACACGATTACGTCGTTTGAAAGCACAAATGAAAGGGAAATTTTTATCTGACGGTAAACGTTTATGTGGCAAAAACCGCTTAACTGAACACGAAATAGATAATTTGCAAACTTATTATGGGTTAGCTATCCGTAGGAATCTGAACAGTGTTCATAGTATGCGACAAGCTATATGGGCTATTTTTCTTCACAAACTGTCGACAGATGAATATCCTCAATATGGATTTTGTCCCGCTGGAGAAGAATCAGGGTGTGGATATAAAAAGGCTGAAGCAACAGGAAAGACTTACATACATAAGAACAGTCTTCCTGTTGCTGTCGTAGAATCTATGCGTCCAATATTTAGAGACCTTTCACACCCTGATCTTTTAAAAAAGTGTTTACATGGCAATACACAGAACCCGAATGAAAGCTTTCATAATGTCGTGTGGTCACGTGTTCCCAAATCTACATTTGTCCAGATTGAAACACTTTCACTTGGTGTTTATGATGCTGTATGCTCCTTTAATAATGGTAATGCATCCAAGCTGGCTATTCTGGAAAAATTGGGAATAAAACCAGGGGAGTATGCTATAAATGCTATGAAATGCCTCGACAGAGAAAAACTGCGGAAAGCTATTTATGCCTTTTCTGGACAATCAAAGGAAAAGAGGGTAGAAAAAAGACTTAAAAGAAAAAGGTATGTAAACAGCATTAAGAAAAATTCAACTAATACAGCCTATGGAGCAGGACTTTTTTAACCAGGTAAGATTTTGTATTTAAAATCCAGTTTTCTAAAAATGACATTTTTTAAACTGCGTGTACCTTTTTCTCTAAATCTACTGCATCCATTCTTTTGAAATTTTTACAATATATTTCTGATATGTTATTCTATATACTGAAGTGAAACTTTTGTAATATTCTTAAAAACACCAGATATAGAGCAGATATCGTAACAAAAAACTGCTATTTTTCATAAATTCATTGTGATGTTCAGTAAAAAATTTCTTAAAAAAAACTAAGCTATAAATTCTTAAAATCTCACTTCAGTACATAGATAAATATCTAAACAATGTGAAGAAAAAATTTTGACTTTATATGTCCAGTAGTTTCTGAGAAAAAGGTACATAAAAATTCACAATTTAACATTGTCAGTATAGGGGGTACCGACTCCCTTAAGATATGAAATGTCTGTTTTAAAATCTTAAACACTATATACAAATCCAATTTTGTATTAAAACGCAAACAAATTGTGATTTCTCCCTCCAAGTCATGAGTCTTCTGTAAGAACGACATCTTACAATGGTATTTGTTCCCAGCTTCACCTGAAAAGAAAACACGCAACATAATTTTTGGTAATTTTTAATAATCGGTGTGGAGTGCAGGACCTGAGTCAATGGCAGACGCTGGTACAAATAGTGTTGGATTATTTTAACAGCGCTCCTTAAACAGATGCCTTTGAAAAGAGCCCGAGACGTGTCCCATTTGTTTATTTGTGATGCATCGGCCTGTGAAAACAAACTGTGGGCAGGTGTTTAACGAATAAGGTTTAAAACGGGCTCGGATCATGAATCCGGTATTGACCCAACCATGGCAGACAACCATCCATTGAGTAAAAAAACGTAAGAAGTACCCCAAAACATGGAAAGAATGTGTGGGTGACAATGGTCACTAGCACATTCTTTCCATTTTTTGGAGCTCTTCTCATACCAACGTTTGCAGAGAGCATATGAAATACAATATAGAATAAATGTTTCAAATACGCATGGCCAACGTTGGCAGAGAGCATAAAAATACGATATGGAATAAATGTTACAAATACAAATGACCAAAGATCTGTCCGTGGCAAGATAAGAATGGAAATTCAAAAGGAATAAATGTTTTAAATTCCACATGACCAAGATTGGTCGGTGGCAAGAAACAACTGAAAAAACAGTGTTGGAGGAGATGAAAAAAATTTTGAGCTTAACACAAACATATCAGCTGCACAGAAAAATTATTCTCTCCCATAAAGAAAAAATTAATTTTTTTTTGCTCAGTGATAAAAAGTTTTTCTGCTGGAAAATATTTTTGAGAGCTGGGTCACTCTGTTGAGACTCCCTTTTCTTTGCTACTCGTTTGTAAAAAAAACCCCATGACTTCTTTTTTTCGACTTTGATGACATGTTTAAAGAGTTATTTATCATCAGCCATTTCACATTTAAAGTTGACTTCTGTTTCTTCTAAACGGCCCTTGTCCAATTCTGCTGAACCTCCATAATCTGAGCCATCCTTTTCTCGAATCTGTTGCTTGTCCTGAGCCCTGTTCTACAAAAACCACGGTAGCTTCTCCACCATCTAACCCATGGTAGCTGATGCCGGGCCACAAGATTCCAAGTATTATGCCCAAGATTCCAACCTACATGTTCCTAGACCCAAAGCCCAAGTGAAGCGTCCACATTGTGTACCAGCTTATGGAAAACGCTTTATTCCCTCGTGTTGTGAAGAACCCCTCCAAAATCTTTTTTCACCACCAAGGGATGGCTGTATTTAGTTGCCACGATGATGGCTGCATGCTCATCAACAAAGTCGTGTTCTACTCTATGAATCAGTGGAGTCCAAAGACTTTGTTCAAATATCTTCTCTATGTCAACATTAGCATGGTATGTGACACCGGTGCCCGATTCAAAGCACAATTTCGGGCCTTTCAAGACTCCTTACCAACCACCTCCCCTTTGAAGCACAGGCCGCGGTAGCCTAGTGGTCAAGGTCGTGGACTCGCGACCGGCGGTTTTCGTTCAGTCGCGGGTTCGATCCTAGGCCGCCAAGGACCCACCATGTAGCCGGGGCTGATGCACGTTAAATCTGTTCGGGGCCCAAAGTCCTCCCGTTGGCGTGGTGTGGATGTTAGGAGAGGGGGTGCCAGCTCAGGTGTCGTCCTCGTCACTTGACCGTGGTTCAAAATTACGAGGTCCGTCGCCAATAGCCCTCGTGTTGCTTCTAGTGCGACGTTAATAAAAACTAAACTAAACTAAACTAAACCCCTTTGAAGCACATCACCAATGTGACACTGAACCATTGAGGCAAAGACTTTGGCACGTGTCTATATTGTATCTGTAAGGAATGTCATCGTTGGCTGACTACACAAGGCATGAGCACGATTCTCTATTTTCCATCAACCTCATTTTTCACCTATAATGCAATTTTGTGTTTTGAGCCCCGCCGACATCCTGTCTGGGACTGAATAAAAGGACAAGCGGATTGGGGCCTTCTCATCAATCACTTTTCAGCTCTCTGACAGATTGGATGCCTTCCCAGCTTCTCCTTCTTTGACCGTGATGCCCATATTCCTGAAATGGTCAGTGCGATTGAACATGTGGTACTGCATTGTATGGTCCAATTGTTCCTCACTTATCAGCAGCCCAAAGACAAACTCATGTTTGTCTCATTTTCCTCAACAACCTGGTTTCAGAAGAAACTCCTGAACACGCCACTAGATGGCACTTTCGTGTGTCGAAAGAGTTTCATGTTTTTTATTTGTATCAGAGAGAAAGGGAGAGAACGCTGTAACGAAGAGTAGGACGGAACGCCATCTTCTAATAAAGTATTTGAGTAAAAAGTGATTATTACGTTCTATATACTTTTTCATGTCTATTGTCTTTACAACTCCATTTGGATAATTTCAAGCTCACGAATGAGTAAGGCCAGGGTGGAAAATATGTTTGATCTCGTTCCCAGTGGGATAAACTTTTGCAAGAACTGGTGAACCCCCTATGGAACTCTCAAAAATATGTAGACAAGAGGATGGGATTAATTTACAAAAACGTGTTTATTGTAAAATACTACTTTACCTTTGGACTCAGAAAGGTGATTGCGAGCATGATTCCCCTGATCCGGATGACCAGCATTCTCGTGCTCATCTACGAATTGCTACCGTCTAGTCGCAAGAGTCGAGCGGAATCCAACTTGTACCGGAGGAGTTTTGAACCCTATGATCCGATGTTGTATCATCGGATCGTGTTGGAACCGCATACCTGTTATCCCATCTCTGCCAAAACGCTCTACATTTTGATGAACATTTAAAAAACAATCTTTGCTTTGGATGTGGTGACAGAAACCATCTTGCCCACCCTCCTGCTCAATGGTTTTCGTCCGGGTGATTTTCCAAAAGACGAATCGCTATCATCAAAAAGCTTACAAGCTTCCTCTCTCACAACCTGCCCATCCACCTGTCGAGGAAAGACCTGCCAACATGTCCCTTGGCAAAAAAAATTTTTCAGAACCAATGGCCAAGAATCCATTCGAAGTGCCTAGCCGATGCAAAAATTTCTGATCGCTCCGGCCACGAGATCACCCGACCCTCTCCCGATACCTGAACTTGCTACGCCTGTGTTTGTAACTCAACAGGTGCATTCTTCTCTCTCGGAACTTGTAGTGGTAGATCAAACAGAGACGGTGTTGTTCAGTCCTCCACCAGCACCTGTGATTGTACGTCTCTCTTAACCTTTAACTGCTCCTCAAACTGTGACGGTATCTCCTCCATCACCTGTGTTGACCACTTTTCCACATGAACCTGTGTTTACCAGCGCTTCTCCTCCAGAGGCTACTGTACCTGTAGTTACACTTGAACCTACTCTGAAGGAAGACCTAGCGTTCGATGATTGTAGTGATTTCCAATTGATGATTGTAGTGATTGTCTGTGGTGTTTGCACCTAGAGATTTTTCGGAAATCATGTTTAATGAATACTCGGTTCTTGAGAAGATTCCTACCCCTAAAGCCAACACCAACAAGGCCCAGGTTCTTTACACCGTACCATCCCTATTTCACAAGGATGATTTACTATCATTTTTCAATAATTTTGAATGCAGTTTGGCAATAAAAGTAGACGTTCCATTAGACTTGTAAATACCGAAAAACAATTGAGATGTACGCAAAACTTATAAGACTTGTCAGATTAAATTCAAACCCACCTTTGAGTTGCAAAAATTACCTACTGTAAAAACACTTTACAAATATTTGTAAATAAAAATGATTATTATATTGAACTTGTGTCATTTTTTGGTCCAAAAAACACCAATCTTGAGAATAGGTTTTTCAAATCTTGCTCCATCCAAAATACTATTTATTCAGAAGTATTTCTGAAATTTATTCACAAGTATTTTTGAATGACTCAAAAGCTTGGAATGAATATTCATTCCACTGTTCAAGTGTCATATTTTTGACAAAGCAAGACTTGAGAAGAGGGCTTCTCTACAAAGTTTGTTGGAAAAATGTCGGCATCGGACTACCATTGTCTTTAGAAATGTGGGTCGTTGGCCGGATCACGTTACGTATTATAAATCCGACTATCCTTATCTTGTTTTGTTTGAACCCAAATTTGGCGTTCATATTCCCCGAATGTTTGGAAAAACGGTGGTCGTCTTTACGAGTCATTTGGATTTCACGTGGGATCCAGATGTGGAATTGCGTTCCTTTCAACTCGGTTGTCCCCTGTTGTAGTTCCTATTAGGATTTACTGTGAAAATGAATGTAGGCAGTTTTGTTTATAGATGACAACATTGTAGGAAACATCAAAAACATATATTTAAATCAAAACAGCACAGCACAGAACAAACATTAAACACTCTTTTTCGCCATATCTTTTCCAAAATACAACCGTTACAGCTTTTTCCCTCTCTTCCATCTGTTGCCACTCTCCAACAGAGAAACTTACCTCTCATGGAGTTTGACCATGACGCAACATTCTCCTCACCTTGAGTTTGGGAATACAAACTCAAAACAATAAACATAAAGATAATATATGCATACAATTTGAGATAAAAAAGAAGTACAAATAGCAACACAAATATTTCAAAATATTGGAATGCAAATTTAAATCAATATTTTAGAATTCAAATATAGAAAGTTCAAAAGTTTGTTTAGAAGTTTATAAATGCAGTCTTTTAACTGGTTTTATTTCTCGTCCTGAACTAGTCACGGGAACAGTTTTATTAGAGTCAGTATTGAGCTCGGGATATTCAGTTACCACTTCCAGACCCTTCCGGTTTTCCGATACGACTTTCTCGTAGTTTGGTTTCATTTCCAAAGGGTACAGTCGTTGGATTGGTCTTAGTGCGTTTCCCTTTTCAGTTCGCAGTTTAACAAGTCTGATGATTCCATCTTTTCCTGAAAAAGCTCTAGTACTCTTCCTAGCAGCCAATGCAGCCTTTTTTTATCATCTGTACCAATTAAAACTATGTCACCTACATTTATCTTATCTTCTCTTTTGGTAACTGATGAACGAAGGAAACCCAGGTACTCCCTTTTAAACCTTTGTTTTAGATTTTCACGAACCTTCTGAATATATCTCCATCTCAAAACAATATTAGTCCTTTCAATTTGATCCAAATCGGAAACATTATTCAGTGGAATATCCTGAAGAAACATAGATGGGGTCAAAGTTTTCAGCTCTTGTTCCTCAGATATGTAAGTTAGTGGTCTGCTATTCATGATAGATTCGCACTCGCAGTCAAGGGTCTGCAATTCCTCGAGAGACAAACAGGAGCGCCCAAGATTTTTTCTTAAAAGATCTTTCAAAATTCCAATCAAGCGTTCCCAGAAACCTCCCCACCATAGAGAGGAGGGTGGGTTAAACTTCCATCGAATTTCCTTGACTCTAAATTCACTTTCAATTGTAGTCCAATCTAATTGTTTCAAATCTTTGTTTAGTCCTGTAAAATTAGTACCATTGTCTGAGTACATCACAGAAATTCGTCCTCTTCTGGCAATAAACCTACGCATAGCTTG
>BMAW01028150.1:189404-199908 GCA_019974015.1 Nephila pilipes | reverse complement strand
AACAGAAGAACCATCGATCAGACGAAGATAGCGAAGAAAAAAATTCTCTTAACTGGCATAGGTGAAGCTCAAGTCACTACGATAGAATCTTTTGAAGAAGATTTTCGGTTGGATGGAAGAAATTATACACTAACTTGGCATGTGGTACCTACAACGAAACTGAAGTTCAAAGTAGTCATAGGTTCAGATATTTTTGAACGAGCATCAGTGAACTTCACGAAGAATGGTGTCAAAATTGCAAAAAATGAAAATCAACTTATTCTTAGTTTCTTAGCTACTGACGTATTGCTTACGTGAAGCAGCAATTCTATTTTTATAAGTTCAGCGCGCGAAGAGCTCCAATTATCATTGTGGGCCTAACGTCCCTTAAGCGAAATTGGGAAACGGAACGTTGTATATGAGTTTTTAAATGCTAGTAGATAGCGCTAAATTGCAACGTTTTTGACTTAAGTCAAACTCGCAACATTTGATCTTCACATAAGAGCATTAGTTTAGGTTCCGCACATTTTTTTAAAAAAAATATTTGACGGATTGATTGGTGTAAACAAATTGAGAAATCACGGCTCTTTAAAAGGGCACTTGGTAGTGCTCTTTAAAATAGCCGTGCACTTGGTTAAAGAGACACCGGCATTCTTATTTATTTTTTTGCTCTTTTCGTTCTTAGAATATGGGGAAGTGCATCTAGCTGACTCTTTGCAAGGGTGAGGGTGAAATATTTATGGATGAGTTTTATAGAAGTTTCAGGATATGTGGCGGGGCTAATTCAGTTTCATTTCGTTAACCATGGCTAAGAGAGTGAGATACCTATCTGAGAGTGAAATAAATATATAAAATTATGAATGAATACCTTTCTGAGATTCGTGAATAGAGTGATAGTGATATTAATAACACCAATAGGGAAAAAAGACCGAAAGATTGGAGACAATATTTTGAAGACACTCTGTATTGTAGAGTACAATAAAAATATGGAAGGTGTTGACACTAGCGATTCTACTACTGATCAACTATGAATTTGTATAAAAAGTTGTTTTTTGGATTGTTGTATATTTAACTTCTAAATGCAAACATAATATATTTTCAAGTAAAAGGCAAAGAAAAAATATCTGCTTTGGAATTCAGATACAGTGAGTGATTGAGTGACTGTACAATTATAATATGGAAGTGTTGACACTAGCGATTCTATAATTCATAATTATCCAGTATTTAGATAAACTGTGAAATGGTATAAAATGCTGTTTTTTTTATTGTTAGATATGGAACTTCTAAATGCAAATGTAATACATTCTCAAGTAAAAGGCAAAAAAGAAAATCTTCTTTAGAATTCAGAACCAGAGTTATTCATCAAATAATAGAATAGTTTGCAAAACCAAGAAACTCAAGAATTAGTCCAAAAACACCAGGCACTTAACCATTTCATTTATCTGGAAGACATTTTTGAAAATATACTATAACTGGAAAGGTAATAAAAATAGAAGGAAGTGCGCTAAAAACTAAGAAAAGTGAAACCAAACATCGTACTTTGACTGCAAAATCGGCAACTTATAACAATGTGTTGATAGTTGTTTTGAACTACACCATACGCCGCAGAATTTTTAAATTAGAATTTTTATATACACATTATTATTTCTCAATATCCTTTTTTTTAAAAAAAAAAAAAAAAGTTCATATGTATAATATTTGTAACTTTACTTTCACATATACCGTATTTGTTTTCGTGCTCATAGTTTTAATTTTAGTAATTTGTTTATGGAATTAATTTCTAATATTATAACTGTCTTTATATTAATACATATTAAGCAGTAGTATATTATTTATATATAACTTGTAAAATTGTAATTCTTATATTAAATACTAAATTTATAGGAATTTTTTCGTAAGATTAGGCTTAAATGCTTTAAATGTTCGGGCCGGTGGTGACGCTCCGTTTTGGAGTTTTCGGTCCAGGAAGGGTGCTTCATTCCAGGAAGGGATTCCAGGTCCTGAAGAAGTTAAAGCAAATAATGTCGTAAACCACACAAAAGGTAAAACTGAATCACATAGGAGATAATATATTTAAAAAAAGAACTTCCAAAAATTAAAGAAAGTTACAAGAAAAGACTGGAAGCACCACGTCGTCATACGAATTATTTTGAAGGATGATGAACCTGTTTGTGAATCATCATATTGATTAGCATTTACTGAAAGAGAAGAAGTAAACAAACAGATAGAAGAATGGCTGATAGAAAGTATCATAGGCCCAAGCTCATCATCAGAATACGCCAGTCCAGTCGTAATGGTCAAAAAGAAAGATTGAATTTCAAGAATATGCGTCGATTACTGAAAACTCAACCGGAAGCTAGTGAAAGATAAATTTCCTTTATCTCTCATCGAAGACGTTTTACATACGCTACAAGAAGCAAAAGTTTACTACACGTTAGAATTACGAAATGTTTTTTTCCACGTCAGTGTTGATGAAGATTGCAGAAAAGTCACGCCTTTTATCGTTCCAGATGGATAGTTATAGTTCAACAAAGTTCCTTTTGGGTTAAGAACGAGCCCAGGTGTTTTTCAGAGATTTGTCACAAGCATTTTCAAAGACCTTACATGTAAAAGAAATTCAGTCAGTTACATGGAAAACTTTAATGTTCCAGCAAGAGATGAAAAGGAAGGACTCCAAAAACTTAAAATTGTGTTCGAAGTTACAAAGAAATATAGTCGAGAGATAAAATTTAAGAAGTATCAATTCCTAATGCGAGAAGTTGAATTTTTAGATCACAGAGTAGAGAATGTAATCCTCAAACCCTCAATCACAAAAGACATTAGCAGTTGCAAAGCTTACAGAACCAACGACAGTAAGGAAAGTACAAAGTTTTCTAGGATTAATAGAATATTTCGAAAATACATCAAAAATTACTCGAAAATTGCGAAACCGTTAAGTAACCTCACAAGGAAAGAAAATCCAATTGTTTTTGGAACACAACAGAAAGAAGCATCGGAAAGGTTAAAGAAAGTATTGTCTGAAAGTCCAGTCTAACACATTTACAAATATGGAAGAAGACCAGAATTGCATGCGGACGCAATTAAATTAACCCACGGAACAGTAATATTACAAGAAGTCAAAGACGGCAAATTTCATCCTATTTATTATATGTAAAAGAAAACAAGTCAAGCTGAAGTGAATTGTGACAGTTATGAATTATAAGTCATCGCAATTATAACAGTATTTTAGAAATTTCCAGTATACCTTATAGGTCAAGTTTTCAAAATAATCACAAACTGTTCTACTAACTAAAAGATCATGCTTAAAAATGATCTGATTAAACGTATAGCGAGATGGGCTCTTCAACTAGAAAAATTCGACTACGAAATCGAACATCGAGCAGAGAGGAACTAGAATGCAACACTTAGATGCTTTGTGTAGTCAACTTGTCATCATAATCAGCAACGACACTCTAACAGAGAAATTAAAGAAAGCCTTAGAAGAAAATGAAAACAATTTGACGTTGAAATCGATATCAGAAAAACTAGATTCGGAAGACATTTTTTTGAAAGAAATGGAATATTTTACAAATACTTAAGTGGTAGAAACTAATAGTAGCTCCAAAAGACGTGCAAATTGAATTAATTAAATTAGCCCACGAAAGGGTCACTTTTCATTTGCGAAAAGATAAGAGATCACCAAGCAATAATTTACTATTCCAAACCGAACGCTAATTTACTAAAGAACTCAATCACAAAAATTATGTACCATGTATTTTAGCTAAAAAAAAAGAGGCAAAAAAAATGTTTTCTTAAATCCTATTCCAAAAGAAGACAACCCTTTAAGCACATTCCATATTGATTTTACAGGTCTGTTACCATCAACGAATTAAAATTATTAACACATTTTCACCATTATAGATGATTTTACAAAATTCACTTGGCTGTTCCCTGTAAACAGTGTCAGTTGAAAGCGCTTTAGAGAAATAAAAATTGCAACAAAAAATCTTTGGAAACACCATAAGAATCATAACAGATAGAAGATCAATATTTACTTCAAAAGTGTTTAACGATTATTGCACAGAATTAGGTATTCGACATCTACAAATTGCCGCGAGGAAATAGACAAGTTGAAATAATCCACCATACTCTTATCCCAGTTTTAACTAAGCTAACTTTAGAAGTCTCTATTAAATTGTACAAATATATCGATTGACTTCAAAAAAGCCTTAAAAACACAGCCTGTCGAAGCACTAAATGGTCACCATTCGAACTTTTGATTGGTATTAGAATGAGAAACAAAGAAGAAGTCAGAATTAAGAGAATCAGAAGTCAGACTTGATCCTGGAAGAATTGTTCGAAGAACTACGCTAACAACGAGAATTCTTAAGAAAAGACGCTAAAAAGAACATAGGAAAAATACATTCGAAAAATCGGAAAGCTTACAAGAGAAGAAAAAAAGGTCTGCAAAGTTCCAGAATGCAATTAAACATTTGTCTATTGACACCATATAAATATCAAATATAGATAGATATTATTTGGTGAAACTCATTTGATTTAATTTTATTCTGCGACATTTTTTTCATTTATTATCATTTATTTTATTTATTATTGGATATTATCTTGTGTTATTTATATATACTCTATTTGCTTATTTACATTTTATGCTGTTTATATCAGTATTTTTATCATTCCTACATGATAAAGTATTTCAAAAATTGATTACATAGTTTGCCCCATGTAGAATATTGAAAAGTTTCGAAATTCATTTTTTTTCCTATTTTGTGTTACTTGCTATTTTGGAAAAGTATCAAATATAGTTTGTGAAGACTTGTAAATTCTAGTATAGCTGGAGAGACCAGCTCTATTTGGAGTAGTCGAGCTCAGTAGGATTTTATAACTAATTATCAATTTAACTGCATTTTCAATGATATTTAAAACTTAAAACCAGTTCCTCAATTGCTCGACAAATGGCACTACGAATCAGCTTCATCTGATAGCTCACGCAGAGCTCCATATTCCTGAATAAAACCGAACAGTGCTTAGCTTTTGCTCTTCTCTTTTCCTCCGTACACGCTAGAGATTATGGGATTCGAAAAACAGTGCACTCACGGTTCGTATTGAAGGTTTATTTAGAGCACCTAACCCAGATGGGTGTCCATATCTCTATATCTGAGTTGAACCTGATAAAACTATTTCTATACCCTGGTTAAAAGGATGCTGCACAAGTTATAATTTAATGAGAATAGTAAAATAAAATTAACCGGTGATAGTAACAGAAACTCGAAATTTTCGAATGACCCTGCCTACTTTTTCCCGTTGCAAAATGATTAGTAAAAACCTTAAATAGCGATCTAGCGAAATTTATATTCCCAAAAACAGACGTTTTGCACATACAGAAAACAGTTTTGAGAACCAACCAATGAAACACCAGCATTGATAGCTCAGTCGGCAAAGACCGGAGTGAATGGGTTCAAGAATCGCTCTGTAAAAGAGCGCTATGGTTACCTGATGTGAGTAAAATCCGTTGTGTGTGAAATGTTCTGCAAGTTTCCATGCAAATTAAACCACTGTGGGTACCAAAACGAGGGAGGCAGCAAGTGTATGGAGGATCAAAAAAGGGATGGCATGTGTCCCAAAAAACATTAGGGGTGAGTACCAGATCATAGTCACGAGCCCTCTGCATAGCTCTAGTCCGACTCTAAAGCAACCTACCAAACAGCCCACAAAAACAAGACCTGGGCAAAAGCAGAAAATATGCATAAGGCAGAGTAAGATACCACTGACAGAAAGCCGTTCTCCAGATATTCAGGGTAGGGAACCGATTAAATGTGAGGTGGGTATGCTAATTCTTCAGTCTTGAGCTCGTACATAGCGACGAAATGACTCTGCCAGGAACAAATCGTGGTGAATTGGCAAAACTGTATTATCAAAATGGGATGAATGCTGCTAAACAAGTAGCTCATACACTTCATTAGGTCTGCGAGATTTAGTAAAGAAATTGGAAGATACTCGCTGCACCTGTGATAAACCGTAATTCGGACGGCCACCTGTTTCTGAGGACCTTATTACGGAAGTGCATTTCACAGTGATTTTAGGACGCATACAAACCTCAAGAGGCGCAGATGATGTTTCTGATATACCGAAAACAACGGTCCTAAAGTTACCTGCGTTCTGTACTTTGCATTTTCCCATACTGGTACCAGCGTATCCAGATGTTGCAGACGGGGGACCAACAACTACACTTGAAATGAATTTTTAAAACCATATGATGCTGATAACGATGGACACTTCGCATATTATGGACGGACGAGGCGCATTTCAACTTAAATGACAAATGAACACCAAACACGATTACTCATACTGTGGTACCCGTATCTTTATTTTACATCAAATTTACTGTGTGGTGTGACATTATAGTCACAGGTGTTCTCGACTCGTAGTTCTTTGAGGAAGTGACACCAACGGGCTTTTCAATACGCTCTATAACAGCCTCTCGCTATACAGCCATGCTGCAAACTTATATAAAAACATAATTGCTTAATAGAAATGCAATAAATGACATCGTTTGGATGCAAAATGATACACCTCAACATATAGCTAAGTCTCTTCGCAGTATCCTAGAGCTGTATTCTAGTTATGGCATCATTTCACGCCATTTTCGTTCCTGTGGCCCCGCGATCTGACTCCTATGGATTTCTGGTATTAAGGAAAAAAACAAATCTAGAGTTTACATGTGTAATCCACAAACTTTGACTAATTTAAAAGATTTTATAAAGTGTGAGATTGCAAACAACCCTCATACCTTGTTGCATTCAGCACTATTGTCCACCGTCTCCCGCATGAAATTCGAATTTACCTGTGATGGCACTCATGTCGAAAATGTTTGATCTAAATCGATGCATTCTTTTGTTCGATATGCGTTGTCATCAGTGATTGGTGTCTTGTCTGTGTCATATACAGTATTCTTCCTTTCTCCCTGAAGAACTGTTTGTTGAGAATCAGTGGTCTAGCTGTCCCTCGTACGTCAAACCCACGTGGTGTACCGATATTTAAAGAAGTTAATTTTATTTTGTTTTTCAGACCAGACAGACAAGGTAGAGGAGATTCTAGATAGACCATGGGCTAGATAGATGTTAGCTTTCTCGGAGCCCTATTTTTGGTGTTTTTTAAGCGATCGACTGCTCTAGGTCTGCTGCAGATATGTTTCTCGGAATTTGACAAGTATAATTCAAATATATTTTATCTAGATCTGCAGAAGATATATGTTTCCCAGAATTTGTCTTGAATAATTCAAATTTATTTTAATGAAAATAATCTGCAGAATAGTAATTTTCTTTGTTAAGTTTATCGTTGGAAATAAATAATGAAAGTGGTTTTTATTTATGGCACCATAAAACGGCTTGTAAGTACAATAGTAAGGAATAGATAATCTAAAGGTTACTTATTCTTAAGTATAAATATAATTTTTTTTCACTGTTTCTTTTATGTGTATAACATATCCGTTTTTGGGAATATACATCTCGTTCTAGCGCTATTTAAGGTTTTAACATATGCTGAACATTTTGTGACGAGAAAAATGTTGGCGTTGCCATTCTAAAATGTCCAATTTCTGTTACTATAATTGTAATCGTGAGCTCTACTGTATTGCCATTTACAGAACCTCGATGGCATACCTCTAAATAACTATGTTTGAAATCTCATCTCGATCGATTAAAAGGAATGGACGGTAGAAATACAGATGTTGATAAAGTTTTTTTTTATGATCCCCCTCTCTCTCTTATATATACATAATATATATGTGTGTGTAAAGACTTTCTTTTAAATAATACTATATAATTAAGTTTATAAAAACAGCCGAAGCCAATTTCATTTTTAAGTAACTATTTTATTGTAGCGGAGAGAGGGACCATTTCCACACGGCAGGAATTACACAACTCCATCGTTGGATGCAGATTATGAGAGCAAGAGAGTAAAAGCCAGAGTAAGCATGAGATTGTTTTTCACTGTGTTTTTGGTTATATAGTGGAGAAATTTCACTACAAACGTCATAGAACATGTGGTAGGAATAGAGGGATTTCGAGGAAATTTAAGTGCAGACCTAAATTCTACTAGGGATCATCCGTATAATTCTGAAGCCGTGGGAACAGAGACCATTGCAGATTTTAAGAGCACGTGATTGCATAAATTAAAATTAAAAAGGAATTTTATCAGGAAATAAGAATGAACGCCTTACTTTTAAATTAGAGAATGAAAAAATTTAGAAAATTAAATTATTTTGGGAAACTAATACGAATTAAGTTAAATCGTTACAAATTCTTCCCTTCCGCAAAACGCGGATGTTCGTTGAGCCCTAACAAACAACCATACTTTATCGAATTGTCCACTAAAACTTTTAAATTTCAGATTGAGAATTATACCTTAAACTTCTACTTGAAAAGAGTGATCCCTAAAAATCTCTTCATTTTTACTAACACAACTAATTCCTATGAATGACTAAAATTTTTACAAAAATACATATGAATAGGTTACGTAAACATAAATTATTTGAAATATTACCGCACAAAAATATCACCTCAAATAATCATATATAAGGTAAACAGTAACATGTTACAGGAACATGAATAAAGTAATATATCGCAAATATCGTAAATTCAGATAAAGCAACAATTTTAAGTTGATGGTTTCAGTCCACAAAGTAAAAGTCCGATCCTTAATAGAAATGTATACCAATGTTTATATAGTTCATCAAATATTCAAATAGTTAAAATACTTAAGAATTAAAAAAAAAATGAAATGTGTTATGCAAAATTATGAGTATACCAGCATTGGTGCGGCTTAGCACAAAATAAAAACATACAACTTTCATGAACTCATACAATAGAGAAAAAAAATATTTGTGTGAATACACTCAATGTGGAAACAAAATACAAAAGAAATTGCTTTTATCGCTGGTGGCTGAACCACAGAAAGTGTAACTTGGGATTTGTGGACCGCAGTATAAATTATAGTGGTATAAGAACCACAGAATACTCTTTGGGCCAAAATTAAGAGGGTTGCTTTTCTTTTTACTCATGTTCCCTATAAACTGGATAGAAACCATGAGCAAAATGAAATTCATGTGAGACTGGTCCCTAAGCTCGAAAACACTATATAGTCAATATTAATTTTGTAGAACTTTGAAATTCACTTAAGTGCCAAGCCCTTCTTCTAGTTGCCTTCGGTCGGGACCAGGCAGATTTAGGGCAAGTTGAGAACTTAAATATATATATATATGTGTGTGTGTATGTATGTATGTATATTTATATATATATATATATATGTATGTATGTATGTATATTTATATATATATATATATGTATATTTATATATATATATGTATATTTATATATATATATATATATATATATATATATATATACTGCTGTTTGTAGAAAATGCAACACCATGAAAGAATCATCAGAATCAAATGAAATTTAATGCAGAAACGACTTGTACTGATACAAATAAATGATGAAATTTTCAAAACAAAAGAAACAAATTAAGCGTCCGAAATCAGTATTTGGGGCAGCCACCATGCGCTGCAATAAGTGCTGCTATACGACGTGGCATGGAGTCAAACAGATGTTGAATATCTGCTTGAGGAAGAGAATTCCATATCGCTTGTATGCGCAACCAAAGTTCGTCTTTGGAAACTGCAGGACGCGGATCACGAGCGAGACGCCGACCAACCATATCCCACACGTGCTCAATAGGCGACATATCCGGTGAATAAGCAGGCCAAGGAAGAAGTTGCATGCGTTGTGCTGAACAGAAGTCTCGAACAGTCCGCGCAACATGTGGGCGTGCATTATCCTGCTGAAAGATAGCTCCAGGGATGCCTTGAAGGAAAGGAACGACTTCGGGCTGTAGCACTTCACGGACGTACCTGTTGCTATTGAGATTACCCTCAATTCGTATCAAATTGGATCGTCCATGATACGAAATCGCACCCCAGACCATAACTCCGGGTGTTCGACCACTATGTCGTTCAATAATACACTCAGGAAGGCAGCGTTGACCGGCATAACGTCTAACACGAACACGGCCATCATGGGTCCACAAATTGAAGCGTGATTCATCTGAAAAGACAACTTGGTGCCAATCAGCTCGCCTGTCTCTGTGCTCAAGAGCCCACTGCCGACGCAGCCGTCGATGATTCGCCGTGAGGGGAATCCTGTATAAAGGCACCCTTGCACGCAATCCACGGCGCAGCAGACGACGACGAATTGACGAAGCCGACAATTGTACACCTGTAGCAGTAGACCAACGTGCTGCCAGCTGCCTGGAGGAAGCTGTGCGATCATTCACCGCCATGCGGAGCAGGTGTCGATCATCGCGCTCTGACGTCACCTTCTGTCGTCCAGTGCCTGTTTTTCGAGTTGTTCGGTGCTCGTCGATCCACTGCTTCCAAACTCGCATCACTGTGGAACTGTTCCGCTGCATACGAGCTGCTATTGCGCGATAGGAAAATCCTCCTTCTCGAAGGCCGATTATCCTCCCTCGT